>PVJN01002841.1:0-59198 GCA_004026805.1 Lasiurus borealis | reverse complement strand
CCCAGGGAACCAGCCCAGGCCGGCTAGAGACTGCACTCCTGGGCTCAGCAGGCAGAAGCTGGCCAAACAGATGAGGGAGGTGGGTCTGGTCCTTGGACAAGACTCTGGACTGGGAGCCTTTCAAGCTGGATTCTGACCTCGGGGATGGTCTGTCTGCATGACCTTGGACTAGTCTTTGCCCCTCCCTGGGCCTTAGTTTTCTCTTCTGGAAAGTAAGGAGGCTGGATAACACCACCTCTAGAGTCAAATATTATCTCCTCCCATTTTTTTTTTTTAAAATCTTTTCCATGGTTACTGCTTGGATGCTCTATTGCTGGCACAAATTTTAGTGTCAGACTCCAGGGATTTAAATCCTGGTTTTCTCGGACAAGTCACCTCACCTCTCTGAGCCTGAATTTTTTCCTCTGAAATGAATGCATCTCATGCTGTCTCCCCTGAAGTGTTAGGAGAATCAGCTGAAGTGGTATAAACAAAAGTGCTTTATACGTGACAAAGAGCTGTACAGATGCTGCCTGTTTCATTACATGAGCTGTGCTCAGGAAGGATTTATTGAATTCCCTTTCACCCTCACCCCCACCAGCAACAACAGGGTGTATTACTGAACCCTTCGTGTGCGTCAAGCATTGTGCTGAGGGTCTTACTCATATGATTTCATTTTATCTTCACAACAACCATATACGGCACTTGCTAGTATTATTCCCATTTTCCAGGTGAACAAGTAGCGGGCCTATAAGGTTATGTACAGAAGGAGCTCAGCCAGGCCCTCTGGCTGCAAAACATAACCATTCAAAATTGTGTGAGGGGGCCATCTCAGGTTCTTTCCAGCTGGGGTTTTCCTCTTGCCTGCAGTCAGGATCTAACTCAGCATTAGGTAGGCAGAGGTACTATCACTTGGCGAGCATCCTTCCTCTCCGTGCACCAACTGGTCCGTGCCTTAGACTTTCACACGCTCGCCAGGAGTGTCGTTACAGTGAAGATTCTGATTGAGGGTCTGGGTGCAGGTGAGGGTCTGCATTTCGAATGAGCTCTCCGGAGATGCCGATGGTGCTGGTCTGGGGACCACACTCTGAACCCCTAGGTGCAAGCGGATTTAAAATAGCGTCTTATTGAGTCCTGGAGACCTGGCCTTATCGGCCACAGGGTCACAGATGGGGAATGAGGCTGGAAAGACAAGACCCCTTACTGAGGGTCCCGCAGTGTATAAGGGGTCGATTCAAACGTGAGCTCCCGTCAACCTCTCTGCCCTCATCTCTCCCACCCCCTCTCTCTCTCTCTCACTTAGTTACTCTTCCAGCTTGACATGAACAGTGTGTGGGGCAGCGGGTCAAACATCACCTCCTGGCTGTGTGGTCCCAGCTCATGGCCGAGGCGAGCAGTGGTCTCTGAGGCCCCTACCGGGAAGCCTGTCTTACCTGCAGTTCACCCCGAGCAGACCAGCCCCAACGCTGGCTCCCAGGATTAGATCCTGTGCATGCATGACTCATTCCATTTGCCTCACCCTCAACCTAGTTGTTTTTTTTAGAATCCTGGCTTTATTGGAAAATGTGGATGTTTTATCCATCGTGGATATCTTGCATTAATCTTGTTTTAATTGCACCAGATGTTTACCTTGATGACTGGGTTTTTAGCACCCTTTACATTTTGTGCCTGAGGCAGGTGCCTCTTCCCTACCTCCCCCCAGCCCCAGCCGGCCCTGTGTCTCCTTCCCCTCCCCCCCAACTCCTGCCTCATGGCATCAGGATGCTGCCTGCACGATGGTGCCCTCCTGACAGCCAGCCAGCCCATGGATTTACTTCCCAGCAGGGGAAGCCATTACTTTGTTTGCCCTTTGGCTGACCTGCTCTAGAGATGGCAAGAGGGACTGTGGGCCTCAAGGCGGGTGGGGGGGGGTGTCCAGGAAGTCACTCTAACCTGGGCTTTGCCTCTCAAGCCCCTCACCGGTGGGGTGACAAGGGAATGACTCAGCCACAGTGTAGATTCTGCCAGCCGCTCCTTCCCCCAGTCCTTGGGCCATCCTGCTCTGGCCCTGATAACCTGCAGCCCTCATCTCTCTCTCTCTCTCTCTCTCTCTCTCTCTCTCTCTCTCTCTCTCTCTCTCTCTCACTTAGCATCTGTCCCGCAACCTGTCAGGCTTCCTTCCGCCCCAGGGCCTTGGTATTTCCTGCCTGGACACTTGTCCCATGGCTAGCTGCTTCTTCCCATCCAGATGTCAGCTTCAATGCCTCTTTCTTTTCTCTTTTTAAATATATTTTATTGATTTTTTTACAGAGAGGAAGGGAGAGCGATAGAGAGTTAGAAACATCGATGAGAGAGAGACATCGATCAGCTGCCTTCTGCACACCCCTCACTGGGGATGTGCCCGCAACCAAGATACATGCCCTTGACCGGAATCAAACCTGGCACCTTTCAGTCCGCAGGCCGACGCTCTACCCACTGAGCCACACCGGTTTCGGCTCCACTACCTCTTTCTTCAAGTTTCCCTTTCTTGCCTGAGGGGAACAGCCGCCCCTTTCCTGAGCGCACCCCTCTTCTAAGTGCCTTCCTAGCACTTACATAACTCGGGGAGATTAGTTGTTCACTCACTCCGTTCCCTCTCCCCATTGGGATGTGAGCTCCGTGAGGACTCAGACCCTGTCTTATTCTTCATGTTCCCTCCGGCTCCTAAAATAGTCATTGCCCATCAGAGGTGCTCAGCGAGCGTCGAGAAATTAATGAGCCGTTCTCGGGGCTTCAGTTTCCACACTTGTGGAAGTGGGGTGACAACCCTAACCCCACACTGTCGGAGTCAACGGCAAACCGGCCCCGTGGGGACAGCCGTATTCTTTCCATGTTAGAGAGGATGCACTTGAAGTTCGGAGAAGGGATGGGACTTCCCCAAGACCACCCGGCCAGGAGGGCCAGGGCTGGCGTCTCTGCAGTTTGGACGAGCGTCTGGCTCCGTGCCCTGCTCCGAGCGGGCATCCAGCGCCCTGGCAGCTGGGTCTGCCTTCCTCCGAGGCTCCTTCCAGCTGCCGGCTGACCTGCAGGACCCTGCTTGCCCGCTTGGCTGTCACAGCTTCCTGACGAGCCAGAGACAGGAATTCTAATGGCTGGTTTTTGTGCAACACAAAGGCCTGCCTCTTGCAAACGTGGAGACAGATTTTCTCTGCGCTGGCAATTACTGCGCTGAATGTCTGGGGAGCGGTCTCCGTCTCTCCGGCACTTTACCGAGATTAACTTCTGAACCCCGGCAGCAGTGCTGGTTGCATCTTGAGGGGGCGTCAGGGAGAGTGTGAGTGGCGGCGTTATTTGTCACAGAAGCTGGGGTTCAGAAGGGCTTGAGCCCCCCCTCCCTCCCCGAGGCACCATCTCTAGAGGTTTATTTCCCTGCGAGAGGTTTCAGCACTTGTCCAAAACGCACGGATTTTTCTCAAGGATTCAAGGTTTTTGACTTTTTCCTTCTCTCTCTCTGGTCATCAATTCAGCAATGGATTCCACAGATAACTTCTGAGAACAGCCTAGGCATTCCTTTAACCCCGAGGATGCAGTGGGGGAGCAAAATATACCCTGCCCGTGCCCCCTGCACTCCTGGATCAGGAGCGGGGACAGAGGTCAGGGTCCTGACAGTAACTGTCTGTGTGACTGTGGAGAGACCCCTTTTCCCCTCTGGGTCTTTGGGTTTTAGCCTCCTCTCCTCCCAAATCCCCCCGCTTGAAAGCCTTCGATGGCCGCTCACTGCCTACAGAACAAGATGGGCATTCTGGCTTGATCTTCGCCCCTCAGAGTCCAGCTGACTTTTTACTGGACGTGTTCTCTGCTCCCCTAACCCGCCTTTCTCTCATTTTTATTTAACCAATACGTCACGTTGTAAATGCTAGGTGCTACGTGCTTCACAAATTTTAATTTTTTAAAAAATGTTCAAGAGAATTTCGTATACGTTTCAGGCATACAGCAGAGTGGTTAGACAGTCGTATACTTGACAAAGTGACCCTCTCAATATTTCAAGTACCCGCCTGGCGCTACCCATAGAATTTTAAGTCGTCTCATTGCTACAGGAACCCCTTGAAATAAGTAGCATCGTGACCCTCATCATCTCCGTCTTAAAGACGAGGACACTGAAACACAGAGAGGTCAGGAACTTGCCCGCTCGGTGGACACAGCTGCTCGGTGGCACGGCTGGCTCTGAACCAGGCAGCCAGACTCCCGGGTCACACGCTCCCCTGCTGCTCCTTTGCCTCTTTGTCTGTCCTGCGGGCTGGCCCTTCCCTCTCCTTTTCCAGGTAATTCAACAGCCCTGCCCACTTCCGTGAAGGCTTCCAAGATGCCTCCCAAGTGCAATCAATTCTTCTCTCTGTTCCCACAATGCCTTGCACATTCCTCCCCATGGCAGCCCTTCCCAGGGGGCAGTGCTATCCTGTTTGTGTATTGTCTCCTCTGCTGAGCACCTGGGTGGGTGGGGGCAGGCTGTGTCATACCCTCTCTGCCACTCTGTGCCCAGCCCAGCATCCCATACCATCCATTCTTTTAAAAAATATATTTTATTGATTTTTTACAGAGAGGAAGGGAGAGGGATAGAGAGTTAGAAACATCGAAGAGAGAGAGACATTGATTAGCTGCCTCCTGCACACCCCCTACTGGGGATATGCCAGAAACCAAGGTACACGCCTTTGACAGGAATCGAACCTGGGACCTCTCAGTCCGCAGACCGACGCTCTATCCACTGAGCCAAACTGGTTTCGGCATCATCCATTCCTTATGGAGCCACCAGAAGCATCTTTTAGAGTTTTTATCACTCCCCAGTTAAAACCATCCGGTGACAATCCATTGGACTTAGAATAAAATCTCAGTTACCAGCCATGGCCTAGAAGGTGCTGCACGGTCTGTTCCTTGCCTCCTTCCATCCTCATCTGTTGCCACTCTCCCTCTCGCTCACTCGTTCCAGCCACCTGGCCTCGTGCCAGTCCCCACCTCGGGGCCTCTGCCAGAGCAATTTCCTCTGCCTGGAAGGTTCTGCCCCACACCCTCTCGTGATTGACTTCTTGTCATTTGAGCCTCAGGTACATGTCACCATTTCAGACAGACCTCCCCTATCTGTCTCCAGGTCTAACCGCCATTCGTCGTCACCTTCTTAACAAGCAGGAAGGACATTTCTTGTCCCACTTCCCCCTCCTTCTTCCAGGGAAAGATAGAGCATTCTAAGTTTATGGGTGGAGAAACTCTAAAGTTTAGTGTTCCATGCAAAAACGGTAAACTGGAAAGGACTCTAGATTATGAGTTCAAAGATCTTGGCTCTGGTCCCAGCACTGTAGAACTTTGGGGAACAACCCCTGTCTCCTCATCTGTAAAAGGTGGCCATTGGGTTTGATGGTTTCCAAATCAATGATTTCCATGACCTCAGGCCTTCTATTCGTATGAGTTTATGGCTCAGATTACTGTTAGAGGGAAGCTCTCACTTTTTTTATGGGGCTCAATTTGTCTTGTGGTCAGCCTTGCAAAGAGTTACTGGCCTCCGGCCATGGTGTAGGTTGGAGAGAAACAATTTTGGCTCGGTCATACCTGTTGAGGGTTGATGTACCCTTTGTTTTGTTTTGTTTTGTTTTTCTAAAATAGTTTCTCTCATGCATGTGGTTCATCTCCAAAGTGTGGACTCTCTCAAACTTTCTGCTAAGCACAGAAATGTTCAGAGCAGATCAAGGAGGGGAAATCATGTTAGTGGGACAACAACATTCGAATGGCAAAAGTGGTTGTTGTTGATGTTAAAGATCCTTCTGCACTGAATGATATGATGTCTTGTGTTTGCTTTACTGTAAGTCTCTCTGTGTATATGGTGAAACAAAATCAGCTAATTGTTGAAGCTGGAAGATGGATAAGTGGGGCTTTCTTATACTATTCTTCCTATTTTAAAAAATATGTTTGAGCCCTGACTAGTTTGGCTCAGTGGATAGAGCATCAGCCTGTGGACTGAAGGGTCTCAGGTTCGATTCCAGTCAAGGGCATGTACCTTGGTTGGGGGGACATCCCCAGTAGGGGGTGTGCAGGAGGCATCTAATCGATGTTTCTCTCTCATCGATGATTCTAACTCTCTCTCCCTCTCCCTTGCTCTCTGTAAAAAACTC
The DNA here is from genome assembly GCA_004026805.1 of Lasiurus borealis. NCBI lineage: Eukaryota > Metazoa > Chordata > Mammalia > Chiroptera > Vespertilionidae > Lasiurus > Lasiurus borealis. Next base: position 53,103 of record PVJN01002841.1, on the reverse strand, counting down.
AATAAAATATATTTTAAAAATATGTTTGAAATATTTAATCACAAAAGACCCTTTGGAGACTGGCTCCAGCCTTTCTGTCCATTCCCGTTTCACAGCTCCCCTCGTGGGGCCCCTCTGGCACAGTGACATCACCCTGGTGGCGGTGATTTCACGCCTTTAGGCCTCTCCACACAGTTCCATCTGTCTGAGGTGCTTCCCCCTCCCCCCTCCCTCCAGTTCATTGCTCCTGCCTGGGAGAGCCCACATCCTGGAACACTCCTTTAAAGCACCACAACACAGCTGCTTGCTTTTTGGCTTCCTCGGCTGGTCTGTGTCCTCCGCAGGACACTTCTCCGACTCCCTAATGCCAGTCAGTGGCCCAACACAGCGCATGTTTACAAGGGGATAATAGCAGGAATGGTAGCTACCGTGTTTTTTGAGCACTTACTATGTGCCAGGTACCGCCCTAATCTCATTACACAGATTCACTAAATCCTCCTAAGTGATGCTATTAACCGGTCTTCTCAGAAGGGTACTTGCCAAAGGTCATGTGCCAGCGACAGAGCTGAGATTTGGACTCAAAATGAAAACCACTCAGCTCGGGGGCAGGAAGGAATCAAATACGCACGGCGAAGTTAACGTTTTAAATTCTTTAAATATACAGCGGAAATTCAACAAAGGATCTCTCCCGACACCCCCTCCAGAGCATCCAGTGAGGCTAGCGTTTCAGGACTGACACAGCTCAGTGGGAAAATACAGAGTTGAAACCTGCATCATCCCGTATGAAAGCCATTTCCTGACCACCTGGGGCTTTTGCGCGCTGGCGCCGAGGCTAGTCTTTGGAAGAAGCGCTGTAACTGCCAAGTACACACGCATTTCCGAGATCTTGGTATGAACAAAAGAACGGGAGCTGCCTCATTGCTGACATTTCATACTGTATTGGATGTGTGGCACTAAAGGAAGCATCGCGAAAATTAATTTCACCAGCTTCCTTTTACATTTTTTAACGTGTGGCTACTAAGAAATGTTCAATTGTATGTGCGGCCGTCATTTCTGCTGAACAGCGCTGCCTGGAGACAGACCTCTATTCGAGTCTCACGTCTTCTACCTATGTCTTACCCTCTCGTCACCAAGGTGGCTTTTGCTTAAGGACCCAAGAGCAGACCTGTCCTTAAAAGTCTGGAAATCTGAGGTCCAGAGAAACCAATGAAATATGAAGGCTGTGGCCTGAAAACTCGCTCAGAAAAATGGCAGTGGCGATGGGCTTTGTGAATTCAAGAATGGGAACTCTTGGAGCAGGGCTGTCCTCTGCCTGGCATCTCAGGGGAAAGGAGAGACGGACATCGGTTTCAGCCTTTGGTTTCAGCCTTCCAGAGACTGACGCAGCGAGGCCGCACAAATGAAGAGTATTTGTAATGTTGCACGCACAAGACAACTCAAAGGAACTATATCTGCAGATGGAGTTAAGGTGGATTTTAAAGTAAAATAAAACCAAAAAAATAACTACTCAGCTCTTCTCCCTCCAGCTGGGATTTTAAGAGACTTCTGTTTGGATGTTATACAACAGACCCAGGATTTGGGGAGCCCGGGCTTTAGGCCCAGTGCTGCTACTAAACTGCTGCCTGACCTTGAGCAAAAAATCACTTCTGCCCCCCACTAGGCGGGGGTCTCCCAGCGAGACCACCCGTGAGCGAAATGATCACATGGTCCAAAGGACCTCCCAGCCTCGGCTCACAGGGAAGCGGTTTCCACTTGCACCTTTGGTTTCCTGCCGCCGAGCTGGCTTTTCTATTTGGGAACCTCTCACTCAGCTTCTCCTACTTCTCCAACCTCCCAGAGGCAAACCAGTTCCCAACCTGCTGCCTGCTCCCCTCCCCTCCCTTCCGTGTGGCTCCCACTCAGGAGGTAGGATGGAGAGGAACCCTGGGCAGGAGGAGGGAAGAAGAGCAGGTCGCTGCCCGATCTGTGAGGCTGCTCCGAGGTTTCTCGCCGCCCCCCTCCCCCACGGAACCTCAGCCTCACACTTTCTAGGGATGTTCTGGGGACAGCCCGGAGCCAGTAACCGCAGCTGCCAGCCCGGGGCATCCGTGTTAGGCTCCGGGAAGGAAGTCCCTGGGCCTTGAACTCCAGTGGAGGTAGGGGCCTGGGGTAGGAGAGGGGGCGGCACCCTCCTCCCCCCCCAGCTCACCCAGCTGGAGAGCTCAGGACTGCCTGTACCTCTCTCTCCTCCCACCCCTCTTCCTGACTTCCAGCTGGAACCCGCCATTGTACTGCCAGGCCTTGCTGAACTGCCGACCAGAGAGCGATCGATCGAAACTAGGCCCCCACCTCTTCAGCTCGCCCCTGACCCTGTTGGGGAGGGGCCGAAATCCCCTTAGCAGTGCCAACACCCACCCCCCCCGCACCCCCAGAACGCTGAGGCCCCAGCCCGGCGCGGCTTTGTTTGGGGCTGGCGGGAGCTGTCCACGGCCGCGGTGCTGACGCGCCGAGCTGACGGGGAGCGGAGCCTGCGGCGGGGGCGAGGGACATCCTCGGTGCCGAACCGGGACCGAACCGGGAGAGGAGCCCGCGGCTGGGGCGGCTGCTGCCGGCCCGAGCAGAGCTGACCCCCGGGGCGAGGACCCCGACCGTGCACGGGGCACTGTCCCCCTGGCGCTCCCCGCCTTCTTTGCCCCGGAAGAGCCCGAGAGGGACGGGGAAGGAAGGGGAGCCGAGGCAGCTGCCCCGGGCGGGGAGCTCGGCGCGGCCTGCGACCAGGGTCTCCCGGGCGGAGGGGGTGGCGGCTCAGCCTCGGAGAGCGAGCGCGCGTTCTACGAACCTGTTGGAGGCTGCAGCTCCGCTGTGGCCGCCCTGGAGCCCGGACCGAGATGCTGGCACGCCTCTCCCGCCCTCTTTTTTTTGGACTCCTCCGCGCGGCAGCGCTCCCACCTGCCTGCCTGCCGGGGCTAGCACGCGTGCAGGCAGGCTGGGTGGGGTGGGGGCGCCGAACCCCGCTTCGTTGCCCCTGAATGTCAGCCGCCCAGAGCAGCCAGGCTCGGAGCGAGAGGCTTCCCCCAAGGGCAGACCTGCTCCCGGGGAGACCCAAGCTTCCTGAGGAAGGAGGCGGGGGCTGGTGACGGGGAGGAGAGAGGGCGCCGGCGGCAGAGTTGTCTGTGAAAGCGAGAGGGAGAGACATGGAGGAGTCCCCCACACACAGCCAGGGCTGCCCTGAAGTTTGAGGACTTGGGGTCCTGTTACTTGGGGGACAAAGAACATCCCGCCTTGGAAATATCACCCCCCGCCCCCGCCTTCTCCATTTCTGTGTCCAAGAACCAAACACAGGTCTTGTACCTGCTCGGCTGCAAATGTGACTCACTGGCTTCCCTGCCTGTCATGCATCATTCCTGTCAATCATCTCCCCGGCCTTAGATCAGCGCGTTCTCACCGGCCCATGTATACAGTGCATCCATAATAAGGTGCAGTCCCATTCCTTCTCCAGGAAGACCTCCTCTCCCTCCAGCGGCGTGCTTAGCGGGACAGATGGTCTGACCACTCCTCTGAACAGGTACCTGCTGCTCCTTTGGGCTGGAATGGTCTTACTACTATGCATTATCTTCAAGTTAGAGCGTACTCGTTCAAATATTTTATTTTTATCTGCATCTCCACCTACCAGTGTGGTGGCTGACACACAGCGGATGTTGCATTACATGTGCGAAGCGGAGGGCAAAGTAACTTCTTTTCCTTCATGGGATTGTTCAATATATATATATATATATATATATATATATATATATATATATATAGCAATCATAATATGTTAATTAGACTGGATGTCCTTCCGGATGAAGCCGGGGCTGCTGGGTCCCGGGTGCCAGAGGGAAGTCAGTGCTGGCAGCTGGGGGATGGAAGGCCTACTCTTACATGCATTTCGTGCATCAGACCTCTAGTATGTGTGTGTGTGTGTGTGTGTGTGTGTGTGTGTGTATTTCAACAGCCCACAAAGCCCCACATGGCAGCATCCTGTCAGCATCCTGGCCTAACCTTTAAGCCTTATCACCACCAACTCTCTCTTGACTCAGTAATTCTGCCTCCAATGGCTTCCATTTTGTGACAAGTTGCTTTTTAAAAATAAAAATAAAAATTTTTTTTTGCTCTTTGTTATTTTGGGGACCTTTATAACCTTGATCTTTACATAGCTAAATCCTTCTTGTCCTTTGAATTTTGGCTCAAACACCTTCTGTGGCCACTCCAATATTTGCTCCCCTAACCAATCTATATCATTGCCTGTGTCATTTTTTCTTAGTAATTATTATTCTTTGAAATTATTTTACTGGCATGTTTACTTGTTTATTATTGGATTTCCCTCAACCAGATTGAAACTCCAGGGCAAGGGTTACGTCTGTGTTGCTCAACACAGCGTTCTCCGTGGATAGCGCTCTGAGAGGAATTCACCTCACACCAGTGCACTCAGAGTCCCCTTCTCCCTGGAAAGGGGTGAGCGATTGTGCACGTCACTGTGGAACCTTCTGTTAGGTGTAAACCGACCAAGAACGTCTGAACAAAGAGGAGCACATCAATAGTGCGTGGGGTGGGGGAGAAGAGGAGGGCGGAGGGCCTCAGGTCTGAGGCTGTCAGGATGCCAGGCCTAAATCATAGCTCCCATGGCAACAGCTCGCTTCACAATCTCACTTGATATTCGTGACAAACTTACCTGGTCGGTGTTATTCTCTCCAACACTGAGAACATCTGAGGCTGAGAGAGGCACACCGACTGACCAAGACCAAAGACTTGTGAGAGATGATGCTCTTCCCGGTGCTGGGGATCTGGGACTCAGAGACACATGCATAGACACAGTGGATCATAATACAATTTGGTGAATGCTCAGCAGTGACTCTCAACCTGGGGATGGGTGGGTGAGCAAGAAATGGATACGCTGCAGGCTCAGAATACACCACACTTCTTTTCCATAACAATTACCATTTGTTCATTGCTTCCCAGATGCCAGATACTATACTGAGTGTATCTCAGCTAATCACTCCTGCCCATTTCTATCTCCATTTGAACAGTACCTTTGGGAGGTTAAGTCACTTGGTCAAGGTCATGAGGCTGATTTTCTTTTTACTCAAAGCCCGGGATCTTAACCATTATGTACCCCAGCCCTACTGAATCTGAGTATCTGGTAAGCAGGGAGGGGACTGGAATCTGAAGATGAGTTTTAGATCATCCTGTGAATGGAGAGGAAGGAAGGAAGGATGAACCTACCTGCGGGGAAGAGTTAACCGAAGGTTGAAATTGGATCTTGAAGAATGAAGTGGGCGTTTCCAGGCAGACAGGTAGGGAGAGTTTTTCAGACAGAAACCAGAATAATCAGAACCCTGACGTATAGAAATGAAGGGACTCTTGGCGGTTTCGTGTGGATGGGGTATAAGTCTAGGGGATGGGGAGTGGAGCTGGAATTCAGTTTAAGCTTGGCTGTGTGCCTTTATCCTGCAGGCAGCGGAGAGCCACTGAAAGGCAACAACAGCTGTGCATTAAAACGGCCACTGTCACCTTGATCGGCCACAATAGCAACATGGGGTCAGTCCTTTACAGTTTACAAAGTGCTTCCTCCTGGCAGAATATCACCGTGGAGTGCTGTGGACCCGAGGCTCCGTGAGGGCATCACGCCTGGGGGTTGTTCTAGCAGAGAGCCAGGAACAATGTAGGCACTCAGCATCTGTCCGAGGGGAAGAAATTGGCGGAGTCCAGTGTAGCGGCTGCTGTGACAGCTCAAGTCAGAGGGAAATGATGGGAAGCATCACTTAATCAGAGTTCTTTGAATTACTCCAGAAAGTAAAAACCTCTGGCCCCTCCCTCTGAGCACCTGAGGGAGACTGGGATTTAACTATCCAAATGGTGGCTGAATAATTACTGTAATTTGCCTTTCCTACATGCAGAAGAGCATGTGGCCAACACCCCACCGAACCAGGATTACCTCTGTTATATGCACTTTATGTCTTTTGGCACCTGGATTTCGGTCCTGATGGCCTCTATTATGTGGCAGTAACATATGCCACCCTTGGTTTCAGTGTTTTAAAGGGCAATCACTATGCTTATGAAACTCTCAGTCTTGGCTCAGGAACTTAAATCTACCTTCTGTTTCTCCACGTCTGTGTGAAAGTCCACATGGGCCCTAATAATGGCTAATTTACAGACAAATGACTTATATCTTCTATCAGACCCCTTTAAAACCCATCATGTGCCGGATGTGGGGCATGATTTAACGCCAGTGGTCTTGATCCGGCATCTAGAAGGGTTCTGGAATCCAGAGAAAGGCCGTGTGTAGATTAAATAAGAGTCTAGAGATGAGAGATAATTTTGGAAAGCATTGGGGGTTAGAGGAGTCTAGCTAAAGGAGCTAAGTTCCCTCTGTCTCAGGACCCCTTGCTTTTTATTGACACAAATTATCCCAAGGCAAGATGAAGATATACACTTCAAAGGGTAGGGTTTCAGCTACAGAGTCCATTGTCAGACTGGGGAATAGCCTACAGCTGTTCAGGTGTTTGGCCAGTAGGAGGCAATATAATGTAGATTAAGATGCCCTGAGCTGTCTGGCAGCCAATAATCATCCTTTTCAGGTTTGGGGAAATGCCTCCAGCCATTCCCAACAGGAGAATAATATATGTGACTCAGCCCTTGTTGAGTCCCCAAGTTCCATCAACCTTTTGATGAAACTCTTGCAACTATGACATGGTGGAACTGGCTTCTGGCAATCACGTACACTAACCCTATAGAGGTAGATATGATTCTTATCCACACTTTACAGATGAAGAAAAAAGAAGTCAAGAGACTTGCTCAAGTTTGTATCCAAGATTGAAACAGGCAGTTTCAGGCCCTGGCTGTAGACCGGACTGCCTCCCAGAGAAAATCTTTCCATTCTGTTTCCTCTGAGGCCTTATAAAACGGGATAAATGATTTCATTTCTGAGAGTCTCAGTTTCCTCTCTGTAAAGTGGGGATAGAAAATAGTTAAGAAGGAAGGCTATTGGAGGAAACAAGTGAGGTAACATCTGAAGGCATCTGAATAGTGCTGGTTCCTTTCCTGTCTTCCTCATCTGGGCGATCGGTTTGGCATCTGCCCAGCTGCATGGGTCATAAATCCATGGGCCATTGTTGAATTCTCCTGTTTCCTCAGCACCCAATTTATCAGCAACTCAATAAGCTCTTCCACCAAAATATATCCTAAATTAGTCTACTTCTGTCTCTCTCCACCACACTCTCCCTCGTCCCCACCGTCACACTCTCCTGCCTGGGTTACCACAATAGCTTCCGGACTGGTTCCACTCTTGCTTCCCAGAGTGATTTTTAAAATATATATATATATCCCTTGCCAAAACTGGTTTGGCTCAGTGGACTGGGGGATCCCAGGTTCGATTCCAGTCAAGGGCATGTATCTTGGTTGCGGGCACATCCCCAGTGGCGGGCGTGCAGGAGGTGGCTGATCAATGTCTCTCTCATCAATGTTTCTGACTCTCTATCCCTTTCCCTTCCTCTCTATAGGAAATCAATAAAATATATTTTAAATATATGACTATTTGGAATAGTTCTCTTGTGAATTCCTTGTTCATTTTTTTGGATCAGTTTTTCTATTGTTATATCTGTTGTTTTCTTATTGATTTGTGGGAATTCTATATGTATTCTTGCTAGGAATCCTTTGATGTGATAGAAATAGGTATAGATATCATCTGCACTAATAAAAGAGAAAGATGCAAATTGACCATACCTTTGCAATGCCCACCAACCAATCTGGAGTGGGTATGCAAATTAACCTAACAAAGATGACCGGTTAATTTGCATACACAGACACCAAGTGGCCAGGGGCAGGTGGGCGTTCTGCACTGCCCCAGCTGCTCAGGGCCTCTGAGCAGCATGGGAAGGCAGAAAGGTGGCTTCAGGCCAGAGTAAAGGTGGTGCTGGCAGCCAGGAAATGGAAGGCCCGTTCTTGCATGAATCTTTGTGCATCGGGCCTCTAGTGTGTGTGAGAACATATATGTTATTCTTCCAGCTTGGGGCTTGCCCTTTTCCTCTACTGATGATGTCTTTTGATAAACCAGAGCTGCTATTCTATAATGGTTATCAATTTTTTCTTCATGGTTAGTGCTGTTTGTACTCTAAGAAATTTTTGTCTACCCAACATCATGAATACATTATCCTTGTTATCTTTTGGAATCTGTATTGACTTCCTTTCTATGTTTATATTTACAATCCACATACAATTGATTTTGGTGTGTAGTATAAAATAGGGATTAAGATTTCTTATTTTGACCATTTGACTTCCTTATTGACACTGCATCATTTTATGAAAGAAGCCATTTTCTCTGCATTGCTCGGTATGTTGTTTTTTGTCATGAATCAAGCGTCTCTATTTGTTTTGGTCCAATGTGGCTTTTAAAAGTATGAAAGTTATCAGCCTCCTACAATTTTAAAGGCATTATTTCTGTTGAACTCAGAATAAAATCCAAACTTATCGTGACCTATGAGGTTTCACATGGGCTGACCCCACCTGTCCTTCCAGTCTTATTATTATTCACTCCATGCCAGCCAGAGTTCTTTTCCTCTTCTGGAGTCTACATCTCTCATTCCCAGATCGGGGCCTCAGCTCTTTCCACGGCTGGCCACTCCTCCATATTCAAGCCTTTGTATTAACGTCTTCTCTAAGGAGGTTTATCTGCCTACATGCTCCAAAACAGTCCCTTCTCCTCCTAAGTTACCCTTTATATGGTCACCTGTTTCATTTTTGGTAACACCTGTTGCTCTCCAAAACATTTATGTTTGGTACCTTCTCTTCTTCTCACCAGAATGTAATCTCTAAGGGAGCAAAGACACCTCAGTTATGTTTATTTCTGAACCCATAGTGCTGGGAAGAGTGACTCAATGCATGTGTGTTGAATCAGTGGGAATGACGCCTTTTCCACTATTCTCCATGTCATCCATTCTGGTGTTAGTGCCGTGCATCGCATCTCAAAAGTCGTATCACTGTGTGACACCTTGAATAGGCTGGTAGACAATTTCTACCATTATCAATGTCACACTTGACTTATTTTCCTGTATTTTATCGGTGTCCCTAAATCCCAGTTGTCATCGTTTCAGCAAATCAATTTGTATTAACTTCTGAGGGGAAAAGAAGGAAAATGCTATTTCTTGAGTAGTTATTATATCTCATTCAGTCCTAACGGGACATGTGCTCACCCGCAGTTTTCAGATGAATAAACAGGACTCAGAGAGGCAAGTCTAGGAAGTGCTTGCAGACGTTGTTCAGTCAGATCGCCTAAAGATTACTCTAGTGAGGCCGGTTCAAACCGGATCAGAATATTTCACAGAAACCATGGTGCACGCAGCAGAGGCATAGGGCCTTGGAGAATAGAACTTGGCTTCTTGGCCAGTTCTTGCCCCCTCACTGACTTTGTGACATTGTACAAATCACATGATGCCAAATATTCTCACATGTAAAATGAGCATAAAACCATCAATTTTTTTGGGGGGGGGATTATTGAGAGGATTAAATGTGAATGTGCCTGTAAAATGCTTGCCTATAAACAGAGCTCGGTAAGTGTCGGGAGATATTATTATTGTTCTTGTTTTATGTGGTGCTCCTCCAAGATGTTGCTGAGGCGTTGCAGTCGAGGTAAGAAGCACAGAGGCGGTTGACTCGGAGCTTTGCAGTTGTGTGTGAACTCTCCAAACCGGAGTCTGGGAGTGTTCCTCTTCTGATGCCAGAGAGCATATCTCAGCGTGTCTCCACTTCCTTGTGCAGAGAAAGGTGACAGGCCCAGAGAGGGGCAGTGACTTGTCCAAAGTCACAGAGCTGGGATTCAAGTCCAAATCCATTTGGCTTTCAAGCTTTGGTAGAATTTAAGCCTTGAGGGTGCTGGTCCGCGCTCCCCTCAGATCTAAAACCATAGCCTGTGCCTTCTCCATTGTGTCTGCCACAAGGCGATAGAAAATCCACAGATAATCCTGAAACCTCATTTAAGGCTAATAACTGCGTGCATTTATGTCTCCACCAAGCTGCTTATAGCAGTAATCAGGGCTAGCAGCGATCAGGGCTAGCAGCTTCTCTGGCTGAGGGTTGAGAATGTTTGCGTGAATGGGTGGGAGGCAGAGTCCCACAGAGAAAAAGGCAGGGAACTGGACCCCAACTCACTGTCCAAGGAAGGCTTCCAGGTGCTGAGCACAGCAATACCCACAGCTCTCCGGGGCAGTTCAGAGACGGGGATTTTGTCAGCATTTATCCAGTCTCAGAGACCAGAGGGGAAGGACTTTCTGAGTCTCAGTTTCCCTCTCTGCAAAATGAAGACACAGACATCCGTGTTGCAGAGGGTCCTTCTGAACATTCAGTGATGTGATGTATGTGTAACGGGGTGTTAAATAGACTGCTTCTATCTCCAGAGTCAGCTGAGGCTACAGAGGCAGAAATCTCTCTATATAAAACCCTAAAATGCAAATAGACCAAACGGCAGTACAACTGAACAACTGGTTGGTATGATGTGCACTGACCACCAGTAGGTGTGCACGGAACGTGGTAGGCATTGGCTGTGACAGGATGGAGGAACAGGTGATTAGGGGTGCCAGACCAAGGCAGGGTGCTGGTTGCCGTCATCAGGGCAAATCTCCGTGGTTACTGAAAATTCTTTGCTCCCACGCGCATGGTCCTGTTGGGCACTCACACCTGCTGCCGATGCCTGCACCTGCTTGCACCCACTGCCAGCGCTGGAGCCACTGCTTGCACCCGCTACCAGTGCCTGGTGCTGGCCCCATCACTTCTGCCAGCCCTGATCACCCCTCAGGGCTTCTCCACCTCCCCTCGCTCCTGAGGGGCTATCGGGCAGCAGCTCGCACCTGCTGCTGGGCCAGCCCCAGTCCTCCACACCTTCAGCAGCTGCGAGTGGGGCCACATCGGTGTGTGGGAGAGGCAGCGGTGGGAGCAGGGCTGCCACAGACAGAGGAGGGGGGAGAGGGAAGCTGCAGCGGGAGGGGCTGGGTAAGGGGTGCAGAGGATGGGCCGAGATCTGCCCCTGTGCCCACCCCGGCCTCATGGCCCACAGTTCCTTTCAAGGTGCATGAATTTGTGCACTGGGCCCCTAGTAAAATACAAGCGCTAAGCTCCCTCAGGCAAAGAGAGGTGCCAGTGCCCCCAGGAAGGATACACTAGTTGATTTTCAAGCAAGTTTGTGCAGCCTTGTGGGTATAAAAGGGTGAAGTTAAAAAGAGAAGGAGAGAGAATTTTTTTGGAGTCCATAGCATTCTGGGTACCATTTGACCGCCCCTCCCCCCACTGTCATGGGGATGAGGAGGAGCACCTCAAGAGAGAAAGGGGCTCTAACAAGGGTCTCCTGACATGGGGGACACTTAGGCTGGGGTCACCCATGTCTAGGAAATCCTAAAAGCAAGAGAGTGTGTATTAATGGCATTCACTAATTCCACAAATATTTATTGAACACCTACTATGTGCTAAGAACAGTTACAGATACTTAGAATCCATCAATGAACCAAACAGACGAAGGCCCTGCCTTCAGGTGCTACCTCCTTACGGGCAGGGAGACACACAATGAACACATAAAGGTGTGCGGACATTCTTTGTGATATTTGTCATGGAAAATAATATACCAGGGATGGGGCTGGGATGTTTCCATTTGTTCTGATGGGTGAAGAAGACCACACTGACAAGGTGATGCTTAAGAAGAAACGTGAAGGAAGCGAGGGCATGAGCCAGGTGGGTTGAGAACAGGGCCTGCTGGCCAATGGGAGACAATAGTAACCTGTCATGGAGCTGGAGGGTGGGCATGTCATCACTGGACGCACAGGGGGTGGTGTTCAGAGTGTCTAGAACCCTGGCGGTCATAAAACAGACCGTCGGGCATATTTCTGTGCCGAGTAGGGGACCAAGGTTTTGTGCTCAGACCACGCTTTGCCATTTGGGGCAGCTTTGCATTTGTTTTTCTAGCAACTCATCTCCTCAGAAGCAAGCGGCTTCGTTATGAACCAAAACAGAGTTAGTCCCTTCTCTGCCCATCATGGGCTCTCGGCCTGGATCTCAGTTTGCTCACCTGGACGTCGGGGTTACCAGTGTTTTTCTGTCTGAGAAAATGTCAGGCCCTGAGGAGGTAATGGATGGAAAGGGGAAAGCGGCAAGGTGTGCAGTTTCAAAGATTTCTTGAGTGTCGGCCAATGACACAGGCCAGGCTGGTAGACTTGATTTGATTTGGTCAGGAGTTAACATAAAATAGAATTTTTATACCTTAAGTTTGACAGCACCTCAGCCATCATGGAAAGCATGTGCCGATTTTACGGACAAACAAGAATAGATTTAAGGTATTGGATTTTTCAAGGGTATGTATATGTTTCTCAGTAAAACTTGACAGCTCATTACAGAATTATTTATTTTTTCGTTTGACTTCGGCAATACACTTCTCAGGAGGCTCATTTCTGCACAAATATCAGGAACTAAAAACATCTCCCGAGGGTGTCTCTTAATACTTTCATAGCAAAATCCTTGAAAGTGCCTTTTCCTCCATTTGCATGGCGTTCCAGCCACTCTTGCTGCACAGCAAACCGCTCCAAAACGCAGCGACTTGAAAAACCACACTCCTCTGCCTCAGTGACGAAAGCCAACTAGAGCCAGTTTAAGGCGGTTGGGATAGAAGCACTCTCTCTCCGTTAGCAGAATGTAAGTCTGGGGCTCCTTCGAGGTTAAGAGCTATGTAAAAACGAAGCAATCCTGGAGGACTCGAGAACCGAGGGGAGGTGATTTCCAATGATGCTGTCTGAGCATCTGCTTTCTGAAGTCAGATCTGCTATTCAACTTTTCAGTGACACTTGGAGCCCATAAAAAGTTGGCCTTTGAGGCATGTCTGTCACTTCCGGTCAGAGAGCCCTAACGGAGCTTCTCCTATGCAATCCTACAGTCATCCTCCGAAGGAGATTTCCTGTCCCCCTTTACAGATAAGGAAACGGAACCCTGGAGCGGAGAGTGACCGCTGCAGCCACACCGCTGGGAAAGCGCCAGAGCTCGGTACAGATCCAGCCCCTTTCTGGCTCCAGGGTTCCCGAGCTGCACGATCCTCGCCCTGGATGAGGCCCACGCTCCTTCCCAGCTCCCGGGTCCTCTCTCCGTGTCCTCAGAGTTGGACGGGTGCCGGGCCGGGGGCAGCGGGTAGTGGACCAGCTGCTGCCTGGGTCAGGAGCCCAGCATGCTCTCAAGGACACAGATGGCTGGCAGCCTTGTGCCTGGGCAGGGCGCCGAGGTGGGGGTGGACCTGGTTCCTGGAGAAAAAGCTCATTCAAGACTCACTGATGCTCAGCCCCGGGCTCTCAGCCCCCAGGGCGCAGGTTCGGCGTGACTCTTCTCAGTGTGCCCAGCGCCCAGCAGGGAGTGGCTGTTTAACTCGGCTCTCGAGAGTCCTACGCGATTGGGGAGAGCCCCCCTTGGTGATCTTGACTGTCCACGTGTGTTTGTGTGTGTGTGTGTGTGTGTGTGTGTGTGTGTGTGTGAGAGAGAGAGAGAGAGAGAGAGAGAGAGAGAGAGAAGCATGGCAATCTCTGGAAGGTCCTCCTATATTCCTAGCACCTATCCCTCCCAGGCCTGGGCACCCAGGAGCCAGGAAAGTCCTGTGGAACCGAGATGAATAAGATCAGTTTCTCACATCCCTGGGAACCGCTCAGTCCCCCACCTCAGAATCACAGCTCTTGGACTGCTGTAGGGTTAAAATAATAGGTGACATGTTACAGATTACACATAACATACTATCGCTGGTTACTAGTTAGCATCATTGATTGATCATCTCCTATGTTCCAGGCACAAGCTTGGTGCTTTGTATCTCTTTTCTCATTTGATCCTGAATAGAGTCCATGAATGTGTTTTTACTTCTCTCCATGTCACAGATGAAGAAACAGAGGCTCCGAGCCATGAAATCCTATGTCCAGAGCCACATCAGCAGAGCTAGGAATTTCTAGCCAGATCGGGATGATCTCAAAGCCGTGGCTTTTTCCACGCTCGCCCCCGCTGGGAGGTGTTGAATGGAGCCAGCCATTAGGGGCTGTCAGCTCAGGGGGTGGTTTTCACCTCATTCAAGCAGCGAGAACAGCTCCGTTTCTAAAAATGCCATCTCCTCGGTAGGCCTGCCTGTTTCTGGAGTTCTCCTTATGTCTGCCCCTCAAGCTTAGTAAACGGCCAACACAGAAGCCTTCATCTCCTTGACCTCAAAGCTGCTTTCCCTCTCATCTTCCCCATCTCACTTGGTGTAATGGGGATGGGACCAGTTGGTCAAGAAGTCTCTGGGCATCGTCAGAGACTTGCTTTTTCATTCCTTGTGTCTAATCCATTGTGGGAGCCGGTGTCATCTCCCCATCGCCACCTTCCTTCCTGTCTCAGCTTAAACCCCATCATCTCGTGCCCAGGTGACCGCAGCAGCCTTCTTGGCCCTCCTAGTCCATTCTCTTCCAACGAATTCTTCATGTCAACTCCCTCGGTGACCTTTTGTTAGCACAGGTTCAACCTCAGTCACTCCCCATTGTCTAGAGCAGCGGTTCTCAACCTGTGGGTCGAGACCCCTTTGGGGTCGAACGACCCTTTCACAGGGGTCGCCTGAGACCATCGGAAAATGCAGATATTGACATCACGATGCATCACAGTAGCAACATTTCATGGTTGGGGGGCACCACCACATGAGGAACTGTATGCAAGGATCGCGGCCTTAGGAAGGTTGAGAACCACTGGCCTAGAGGATCAAGTCCAGATGCCGCAGCCTGCGACCCAAGATCTTGGCAAACCTCTGCCTGCCCACCCCAGCCTCCTCTTCTCCCAGGTCCTCCTGTCTTGCCATCCCCTCACAACCTCCTGTCACCCGTGTGAGACAGGAGCCACGAGCTGAGAGCTCTGAAAGTAGAGACATGGCTGGGGCAGCGAGCTGTCCCTTCTGGCACAGTGACCTGCCCACCAGGAAAGAGGGTCTGCTCCATGAGGCAGGATCTGGCTCCTTAGCTCCTGCCTTCCTCTGGGGAGAACCAGGAGGGAGACAAGGAGCACCCGGAGCACGGGCAGGTCCCCACCCCAGTGGATGCTGTCGGGGACGGGGCTCCGGAATAGAAAACATTGGCTCTGGCCTCCACGTCGCTGTCTGCTCTGATAAACGACTCTTGCTCTGTCCCCTGATGCCGGCGGCAGGCTGGAAACCAGGCCAGGAGGTCACTCGCCAGCTGAGGTGACACAGTCTGTGCGCCCCGCCAGCCGAGCGGCAGTGAGCATGACTCGGTTCCGTTTGCGGCCGCACAATCACTCATTTTTATGGAGCGCTTCCAGACGGGCCACTCGGCTGTCACCGAACAACAGCCTGTTTTGTGTGCGCTCGTATTTCATCGTTCACATCGCGTTCAGGAGAATAAGCAAACATCTCTGGAAAGACTCTGCACTCGGGTTGCGTTAGCCTGTTCCAGGGGTCAGCAAACCCCGGCTCGCGAGCCACCGTTTGCCGCTCTGTTGACTAATGAGTTTGCCGACCACTGTCCTGTTCCGTGTTGAGGACACCTAAGTGTTTGACTCTGGGTTGGGGCATGTATGGGAGGCAACCGATTGATGTTTCTCTTCCACATTGATGTTTCTTTCTCTCTCTCTACAAGTCAATAAAAGCATATCTTCAAATCAGGATTAAAAAAAAAAAAAGATAGAGACCGCATAGAGCTCCTTACCCCTCCCACTACGGGAAGGTATAGCAAGAAGGCACCCGCTGTGATCCGGGAAGAGGGCTCTCCCCAGAAGGCGACCATGCTGGCACCCTGACCCTGGACTTCCCAGCCGCCAGTTTGTGATATTTTGTTATAGCAGCCAGAACAGAGTAAGACAGGCAGCATATAGTTCATTATTCAAATTATTTTCTACTTTAATTGACTTCCTTGATTAACTAGTCAGCCCTCAGTCCCAACTGTGTAAATTCAATTATGATCGCCATATGCAGTGCGGAATGGGGTGACAGGTTTGTTCAGGCGCGGGGAGACCGTATTACGGGGAGAGGGAAGGAGAAATACAGCTCTAGTTATATACGCAGTCACCATCCTGCCAGAGTCAACTGGTGACCATTGCCTGTGAGGTTTCCCTTGCCCCTTTCTTCCCCCGGTGATTCATCCCTGCTGTCACTGTGCCTGTGATTCCACTCTTCACACTCATGACTGTCCCTTTTCCATCGGGACATTCCCGGGAGAGAAAAGCTCGGTGAAGCGAAAGGAGCCTGAGTTTTGAAATCAGGGGGACGTGGGTTGGGAGCCAGCTGTGTGAGCTCGGACCGGACCCGTGACCTCTCTGAACCCGAGCTATGGCCTTCAACAGGAGCAGAGATAAGGCTCCAGATAAAGAGGTGGCGCCGTTACGATTTTTATGTATTATGGGACGCTCTGTTGTTTTGTACGTTTCTGATGCTGTATTGTTTTTCTCTGGGGATCTCCACAGGCGGGACTGTGTCATATTCCACTCTGTGTCTCAGTGCCCCGAGATCCGGGTGAGAATGCCGAGGGCCTGTAGCATTAAACCACCTGGTAATGTTTGGTGGTAGTCATGTTTGGATCATCCTCAGAGGCCTTGGTACTGCTTCCTTGAAAGTTTCGAGGGGTGGGAGTATGAGGGAAAGGGTGGAGAAGGAGTCTGAGAAGGGCGGTGGGGGGTGGAGGAGGGAGAGAAAGAGAGAGAGAGAGAGAGAGAGAGAGAGAGACAGAGAGAGAGAGAGAGGACCTGGAGGCTCCAGGCTGGGCCTGCGCCAGCCCTCATGGCCTCATTAATTCAGTGCCCAGGTGGAAGGCAGTGCTGTGCCCAGGCCCGGGAGGCCGGCCGGCTGATGGAGACGAAGCCGTCCTGTCAGCCGGAATATCAGGCCCCGTCAGTCACTCGGGTCCCTCCGGCCGGGAATGCAGCTGGTGCCAGGAGCCCCGGGGGAGGCCAGGGCAGATGCACTGAGGGCGCCGGGGAGGGGACGATGGGGGTTTCTGAGGATTCACTGTGTGCTTGGCACGGTGCCGGGAACTTTTACACCCATTCCATTTCCTGCCCCGTCACCCCTGGGTCCTGAGGACTGAGGCAGTCATGATACTGCCAGGTCATAGGTGGGCAACGGAGGCCCAGAGGGGTTCATTTCCCAACCAAGGTCACACAGCTAGGAAGGCCGTTGGAAACTAGATCAACCCGAGACTGTGGACTAGGTTTTCTTCGCAAGGATCTTCTAGCCCAGTGGTCGGCAAACTCATGAGTCCACAGAGGCAAATATCCACAGGACAGCGATTGAAATTTCTTTTGAGAGCCAAATTTTTTCAACTTAAACTTCTTCTAACACCACTTCTTCAAAATAGACTCGCCCAGGCCGTGGTGTTTTGTGGAAGAGCCACACCCAAGGGGCCAAAGAGCCGCCTGTGGGTCAAGAGCCACAGTTTGCCGACCACTGTTCTAGTCCATTCTATTCAAGCAGACCTGACCAAGATACCAGGGTCCTGCTGAGTGAACATCCTCAGGATGCTTGTGAGGGAAAGGGCACTGACCTGAGTTAGGAGCCTGGTACAGGGGTCCCAGCCCCGTGACCTTCGTCTAGCCCTTTCCCCTCCCTGAGCCTCGGCTCTGTCATCTGTAAGATGGGGCAGTGATACGCATCCTTGACTACCAAGTAGGCATTTGGGAGGATGGAAAATATTAACCACAGTCATGGAACACTTGTCCTGTGTCTGGTACTGTGATATGCCCTGCACATATTCTCCTGTTTAAACTTTACACAGGCCTCGGGGAGGGATTACTATCGGCCCCAACTAAAAGACACGGAAACTTGTCTAGTTCATGCATATATGCATGACCCATGGACGCAAATAAGAGTACAGTGACGGCCTGGGTGAGGGTGTGAGCGGCGTGGAGGGAGTCAATGGGGAAGTAAGGGGGACATCTGTGATAGTGTCAACCATGAAGATAAATTAAAAGAAGGAAAGACATGGGAATGGTATGTAACTTTCTCCCGCCACTCAGAGTTGGAGCTGAGATACATCTCAGCCAGCCTGCTCCCGAGCCTGAATACTCACCTGACTCGAATGTACACAAAGCTTTTTGGAACGGACTCCATGCTGATTAGGGCTATAAAGTGCCAGCTGTGCCTGACCCCACTGGCGGCTTCATCTGCATCATCCCACATATTCCCCAGCCGCCCCGGGAACCAGGCCAACAGTCATCATTACCGATCTGCTTTTTATTTTATTTTATTTTATTTTTAATTTTCATTTTTATTTGAAGGGAGAGGGGGAGAGAGAGAAAAAACAAAACAAAACACACACACATTAATGATAAGAGAGAATCACCAATTGGCTGCCTCCTGCATACCCCGCACTGAGGATAGAGCTGGCAACCCAGGCATATTCTCTGCCTGGAAATTGACTGTGACCTCCTGTTCACAGATTGATGCTCAAGTCAACCACTGAGCCACGCCGGCTGGCTGTCACTGATCTGATTTTAAGTGTCTTCTGGTCATCTTGGTTGGAACATGGACCCTCTCTGGACTCAGAGAGGTTAGTTTAGCTGTCCAAGGCCACGGAGCTAGAACTGGCAGAGCTGGGATATAAACTGGGGGTGCCTAACCCCAAAACACAAGGGATGCCAAGAAACATATGAAAACATGCTCAAAGTCACTAATCACCTGAGAGATGCAAATCAAAACAACAATGCGGTACCATCTCACACCTGTCAGAATGGCTGTCATCATCAAATCAACAAAAGACAAGTGCTGGCGAGGATGCGGAGAAAAAGGAACCCTTGTGCACTGCTGGTGGGAATGCAGACTGGTGCAGCCACTGTGGAGAACAGCATGGAGTTTCTTCAAAAAAGTAAAAATGGAACTCCCGTTTGACCCAGTGATCCCACTCCTAGGAATAGATCCAAAGAAACCAGAAACACCAATCAGAATGGATATATGCACCCCTATGTTCATAGCAGCACAATTCACCATAGCTAAGGTTTGGAAACAGCCTAGGTGCCCATCAGCAGATGATTGGATTAGAAAACTATGGCACATCCACACAATGGAATACTATGCTGCTGTAAAAAGAAGGAACTCTTACCATTTGCAGCTGCATGGATGGACCTGGAGAGCATGATGCTGAGTGAAATAAGCCAGTGGGAGAAAGATAACTATCACATGATCTCACTCATTTGTGGAATATAATGAATAACATAAACTGATGAACAAAAACAGATCCGGAGACAGAGAAGCATCAGTAAGACTGTCAAACCTCAGAAGGAAGGTAGGGGAGGGTGGGGGTAAGAGGGAGAGAGCAACCAAAAGACTTAACCTGCATGCATATAAGCCCAACCAATGGGTACAGACGACAGGTGTGTTAGGGCATGAATGGAGGCTTGGGGGAGTGGTCATGGGGGAATAAGGACACACATGTAATACCACAATCAATAAAGACATTTAAAAAAACAGCAACACAAGGGATGCTGCTGCTGCAGTTGACAATGATGGTGACCGGTGGCCTGGTCCTGGGGCGACTGAAATCCAGAAGGCCGGCCCAAGGTCACCCCCTGAGCTCCTGGGATGAGGTGGCACTCCCGTGCTCCCACCTGGGAATGTCCCTGTCGCCGCCGCTGCTGCTTTGTTTGGCTTTTTGTTTCTCCACGAATGTTGGAGCTGGGCTTTCTGTCCCGAGGCGCTTTAATCACCCAGGGCCCGGTTCCAAGCGCCGGCCGGGCGTGAAGAGCGGGGGCAGTAAATAACGCCTGTGCTGCTGCCACAAAGCCACGCGGGGCTGTGCGGTGGGAGGCGGGGGGCCGGGGCCGGGGCCCAGCTCTGCCTCTGTCCAGCCGCACAGCCTCTCAGGCTCTCGGCGCTTCCATTTCCTAATCGGCCAAACGGGGAGAAAAGGTTTTGGCAATCCTCCCAGAGACGGTCAAACCAAATGGTTCTGCGGCGACGCTGGGGGAAATGGGAGCTGGTGAGCGAGGGCGGCCCAGGGAGGGACGGTGGCCGGGACTGCTCACCGCCCTGCGGCTGAGCTCCTTGCCGTTCCCTCTGCTCTTTGCCATCATCCAGCAAGGAGGCACCAGGCGTCCTGGTTTCGCAGGCTCTGAGGGGACGTGTCCGGCGCAGCATCCCAGAGCTGGGGTCAGGGGCCATGCCTTATGTCCCCAGAGCTGTGCTCTTCATCACCCAGGGACCCTATGGAGCGCAGGTGCCCAGGCTGTTCTTCACAAGCCCAGAAATTCTCCCGGGAAGCAGGTTTCCCTGGAGCAGAAACCCTCAGACCTGCCCAGCTCCTGCCAAGATAGACACAGGGGTTTGCTGACTTGGACTAGGAAGGGCTTGGTGCCTCCCTGGGCCCCATACTTGCAGATCTGACATCCTCAGAGACGTTTGGGGGGGGGAGTGAGGGTGAGGGGTGATCTTGGAGGGAAGTGTGCTGGAGCCGGGCCCACTGGGAAAAGAACAAGGACTGCCCAGGGTCTGGGGGTGAGGGGCGGGGTGGGACAGGAAAGTATCCCCCATGGGTAACGTTGGACCTTGAGGTCCTGGAGCCATCCAGCCCCACCCCGACGTTACCAGGAGTGCAGGCTCTGGAGGCCCGGGGCTTGGGGTTCTGGCCTTGTCACTTCCTAGCTGTGATCTGAAGCAAGTGACCTAACCCTTCCACCCTTCTCTCTTTCTTTTTTTAAAATGTATTTTACTGATTTTTTACAGAGAAGAAGGGAGAGGGCTAGAGAGTTACATGGTCTCCTGCACACCCCCTACTAGGGATGTGCCCGCAACCAAGGTACATGCCCTTGACCAAAATCGAACCTGGGACCTTTCAGTCCGCAGGCCGATGCTCTGACGCTCTTATCCACTGAGCCACACCGTTAGGTCTCCAAGCTCCTCTCTCTTCATGATGCTTCACAGACAGTGTTTCGAGGTTGGGTGAATACATATGAAGACCTGACAGGTGTGAGCACTCAAGGAATTCTAGCGGTTATTAATGTTCGCAGAAGCAGCATCTGCATGTCTACCCAGCCATCTACCCATCCGCACGTTTGTCCGTCTGCCCACCTGTCCATCTGCTAGTCCATTGGTTCTTCTAATCTCCATCCAGTCACCCCTGTATCAGTGAGCTGTCACTGAGCCCCGCCCATAGGTAGGTCTTCCCACTGCTGACCTGGAGCTCTGAGGTTAAACACCAAACCAAGCCAAATGGAAACGCACTGCTCTTGTGCCCCAGGAGCGCAGATGTGAGTTGGGAATTGACGTGTGCCTCAGGTCAGGGCTGTGCCAGGACCGTTTGAGAAGGGCAAGTGCAGAGAGCTCAGTGCAGGGGGCATGTCCAAGGTGGGGACTGGGTGAAGGCGAGAACAGGAGATGGTGTAGCACCAGGGAAGCTGCTACCACCCTCAGGGGCCAGCGGACGAGCGGAGGAGGAGTGCCAGAGCCGTGCCAGAGTGCTGGCGGTGGCCTTAGGGAGAGGAAGCCAGGCTCTGCCAAGAGGGCCTGCCGGGAGGAAGCCGGTGGGGACTCAGCACTGACCTTGCTCTCTTTCCCACTCTGTCCTTGCCTGATTGCACTGGCCAGAACTTCCAGCACCATATTGAATAAGAGGGGGTCTTATTCCAGATCTTGGGGGAAGGTACATGTAATGGCCTTTTACCAGTAAGGGGATATTGTTAACTGTAGATTTTGTGTAGCTCCTTTTTAAAAAATTTAATGAATTTTTATTGTTATATTACAATTGTTCTTCTTTTTTCCCTCCATAACTCCCCTCCACCTGGTTCCCACCCCACCCTCTGCCTTTACCTCTCCCCACACCGTCCTCATCCATAGGTGTATGATTTTTGTCCAGTCTCTTCCCTCATCCCCTTGAGAACTGTCAGTCCACTCCCTTTCTATGCCTCTGATTCTATTTTATTCACCAGTTTATTCTGTTCATAAGGGTTTTTTATTCACTTGATTTTTAGATTCACTTGTTGATAGATAGGTATTTGTCGTTCATAATTTTTATCTTTACCTTTTTCTTCTTCTTCTTCCTCTTCTTAAAGAACACTTTTCAGCATTTCATGTAATACTGGTTTGGTGGCTCAGCCTCCCCAGTTACCTGAGGTTGACACTCTTGGTGCACCCCTTTGTGGACTGTCAATGTGCTTTTCTTTTTCCTTCTAAGTTGTAGAATTTCCACTCAGCCAGCTTTCCTGTGGTTCTGGAGTCCGTTTTGTCTTTTAGTTGTGGTCTTAAAATTGTTGCGCAAGGCAGCAGTTTAGGTGTTTACCTGTGCCGCCATCTTGGTTTCTTCTCTGTGTAGATGCATTTATGAAGTTGAGGAAGTTCTCCATTCTTATTTTTCTGGGAGTTCTGATCATGAATGGGTGTTGGATTTTGTCAAATATCTTTTTGCATCAAATGATATATTATGTGATTTTTCTTCTTTAGTTGGTTAATATGGTGGGTTATATTAATTGATTTTTCAAATATTGAACCAATACTTTGTCATGGTGAACAATGTAATAATAATTTTTACATATTGCAAATTCTACTTGCTAATATTTTGTTAATGATTTTATACATATATTTATGAGGAATATTGGTCTATGGTGTTGTTGTTTTTTTGTATTGCCACAATACTAGCTTCAGAAAAGTGAATTGAAAAGTCTTTCTGTTTTCTGGAAAATATTGTGTAGATTTGATATTAATTCTTTATATATATATTTGTTGATTTCAGAGAGGAAAACAGAGGAAGAGATAGAGAGAAACATCAATGATGACAGAAAATCCTGCCTCCTGCACACACCCTACTGGAGATCGAGCCTGAATTCCAGGCATGTGCCTTTGACTGGGAATCAAACTGTGACCTCCTGGTTCATAGGTCTATGCTCTGCCATAGAGCCACACGGGCTGGGTGATATTAATTCTTCTTTAAACATTTGGTAGAATTCCCTAGTGAAGCCATTTGTACCTAAAGATTTTTTTTTTTTAGGAAGTTTCAAAATTATGGGTTAATTGTCCTTAATAGTTTTAGGGATACTCAGATGATCTGTTTCACAATTCACTGAGTTGGGGATAGTTTGTGTTTTTTAAGACTTGATTTGTTGCATCTAAGTTGTCAAATTTATGTGTATAGCTATTGTAGTATTCTCTGGTTATCCGTTTGTTGTCTGTAGGTTCTGTAGTGTTTCTCTATGCTCATTCCTGATATTAGTAATTTGTATCTTCCTCTCCCCCCACCCCAGCCCCTCTTTCTCTCTCATTTAGTCTTACCAGAGGTTTGTCAATGTTATTGATCTTTTCAAGGAACCGGTTCCTTGTTTCATTAGTTTTTATTTGATTTACTGTTTTCAGTTTTATTAACTTCTGCTCTTGTGTTGATTTTTTTTTCTTTTCTTGCTTTGGGTTTATTAAGTTCTCCAGGTGGGAGCTTTGATTATTAACCTGAGAGTCTTCTTTTCTCCTAATGTTTGTATTTAGTGATATACATATCTCTCTCAGCATTGCTTTCGTTGTGCCTCAAATTTTGATATAATCTGTTTTCATTTTTGATGGGCTCAGTGTATTTTTGGGTATCTCTGAAGACCACCTCTTTGACCCCTGGATTATATAAAAGTGTGCTGCTTTGGAGATTTTTCTGTTACTGATTTGTTCTAGTTTTACTCTGTTGTCTTTAGAGAGCATACTCTGTATGTGTTCATTTGTTTAAAAACTATTGAGTCTTTTTTTTTTAATGGCCCAGGATGTGGTTTGCCTTAGTATGTGTTCTGTGGGCACTTGAGTGTGTATTCTGCTGAATACATTGAGTAGACTGTTTCTGTAAATGCCGATTAGATCTTATTTGTTGTTGCTAGTGTGATTTAATATCCTTACTGACTTTCTGTCCAGTGTTTTATCAGTTATTGAGAGAATGTGTTAAGGTCTCTAAATCTAATTGTGGATTCGCCTTTTTCTCCCTTCAGTTCTATCAGGGTTTGCTTCCTATTTTTTGGTGCATACACATTTACTAGTAAAACTGCTCTCTTCTTGGTGGACTCTTTTATCATGATGTAACGTTTTCTCTGTCTCTGGTAATTTTCATTGTCCTGAAGCCACTCTACTGATACGGATATCACCGCTCTTGTTTAATTTAGAAAACTCGAGAAGAGAAGGAAACTAGATTGTATTTACTCATATTGCTTTCCTTGCTCTCCCTTTCTGACATTGCTAGATTTCTTTTATCATTTCCTATCTGGTGAGAGAACCATCTTTAGCCATTCTTCCAGCTTTTGCTGGTGGCAATTTCTCTCAGTTTTCCTTTCTCTGAGAATGTCGATTGCCCTTTCATGCCAGAAGAATATTTTCAGTGTATACAGTTCTTTCCTTTCAACACTTGAAAACTGTAGTGTCACCTCTTTCTGGCATTCATGGTTCCTGACCACAAATCTCATGTCGTTAAAGTAGTCAAACTGATGGGTTGCCAGAGAGGAGGGGGGGTAAGGGGCCGGGTGGAAAAAGGAAAGGGATTAAAAAGTACACATTGGTAGTTACAAAACCATCATGGGACTGTAAAGTACATCATAGGGAATATAGCCAATAATATTGTAATAAATATATATGGTGCCAGGTGGGTACTAGACCTATCAGGGGGATCACTTCAGAAGTCCTATAAATGTCTAACACTTGAAACTAATAGAATGCTGAATGTCAACTGTAATGGAAAAGTAGAAAGCATATGAAAAAGTAAAATGAAATAGTTTTTTTCTCTAGGGGCAAAGTGGCTTTCCTTATTTCATTCTTGTGTCAGGGTTGGGTCAGCTTCTGTATGTTTATGTCTCTTGCCAAGTGTGGGCAGCTGTTGGCCATTATTTCTTCTAGTGCCTTTACCATCCTCCCCTCTTTTCCTCTCCTCTGGGACATCAGTGACATGAATGTAGGATCTTTGTTACAATCCCTTATGTCCCTAAGGTTCCGTTAATTATTTTTCTATCTATTTTCTTGCTGTTGTTCAGATAGCGTAATTTCTATTCTATTTTCAAGTCCTCTGATTCTTTCCTCTGTCCTCTACATTGTACCGTTGAGCCATTGATTGAGTTTTATTTTTTAATTTCAGTTCTTGTATTTTTCAGTTCTAAGTTTTCCATTTGATTCTGGTGTGAAAGTGTATGTGTGTGCTTTTCTGTCTCTTTGCTGAGGCTGCTTCTGAGCTCAGCTTTCTATTTCTTCGTTCGCTCTCAGCATGTTCATGATTGCTTGTTGAAGCATTTTTAGGATGGCTGCTTTCAAATCCTTGTCACGCAGCACCATGTCATGTGAGTGTTGGCATCTGTTGATGCCTTCTCTCCTGAGAGCTTCGTGTTCTTGGTATGGCAGATAAGGTGATTGAAACATGGACATGCTGCATATTATGTCATGAGACTCTGCATCTTATTCCGACCTTCTATTTTAACTGGCTTTCTCTGGAGCTTTTTTTGGCAAGGAAGTGGGTGCTACCTTTTACTGTCAGGGGGAGATGGAGTCTAGACCCCTCACCCAGCCTCCTTTGACACCTGAACGGGGGACTCCTTTTGACTGCTTTGCTTTTTGGAGTTCTGACTCTTCCCGTGGTGTCCGCTGACGCCATGAGCACAGGTGGGGCTATTTCTGCCCCCTGCTTGGATTTAACATCACAGGGGGTGGGGTGGAGACATGGGCACCTTCTTGTAGTTTGGTGAGGATGGAGGCCTAGGGTCTCCATGGCCTTTGAGGGTGGGGGTAGTGATTGTCTAAAAGTTTCCTGTCTTTTTAGCGGACCCATTTCCCAGACTTTGGCTGAGAAAGCAGGCTTTGGTTGGGCTTTTTAAAAAAAATTCTATGCTTGTTGGCATTTCTTTGTTGCTGACTTCTTCAGCTCCAAGTCTGGGGTGAAGAAGGCAAAAAAGAACCCCAGGAACTCACCCAGGCTATACTGTTCCCCGGGTTCTGATTTTCCTCTCCAGTCTGCCTTCTCTCACTTTTCAGAGTACAGTGGTACCTCGAGATACGAGTGCCCTAACATACGAGATTTTTGAGATACGAGCCGTCGAGCGAGTGATTTTTGCTTTGAAATACGAGCAACATTTGAGATAGGAGTAATTTTGAGGATCGGCCGGCTGCACGCGACCCACCAGTTTACCGCGACTCGAGCGTCTCCTAGTTTCCCACGCCTCAAGGTTACGGAACGAATTAAACTCGTATCTCGAGGTACCACTGTATTTTAATGTTCGTTTTCTATGTAATGTCTAGAGGGTTTAGTTGCACTTAGCAGAAAGAATAGAGAAAATTTCTACATCGACTCCACCTTCCTGGAAGTTCAAGTCCTCTTTGATTGGTTGATTTTTTTTTAAACATTCCTCCTTATACAAACATGAGGATGTTTTTTAGGATAGATGTGAGTAGAATCGCTCGGTCATAGGCTATATGTGTTTTATGTCGGACTTGCCTTCTAAGATGCTGTGAGAGTATACACTCCCACTAGCAGGGCATGAGTGTACCCCTTTCCCAAAACTCTTGCAATATATACCACTGTCAAACTAAGAATCTTACCAACGTGGGTGGAAAAAAAAAAGTCACACCTCATTGTTTCCCTCTGCAATTTCTGTAATTACTAGTGAGGGCCAACATTCTTTCCATAGGTCTATTGACTGAGTTCATGGATTTTACATTCTAATGAGGGAGAGAGCCAAAGAGCGAGCGAACAGAGCAGCCAGGCAGTCCAGAGAGGGATGAGTGCTGTGAAGAAGGCAAAACAGGGTGGTGGGTAAGAGCATCAGGAATTCAGGGCGTCAGGGCCCATCACGGGAAGAGAAGACCACAGCAAGCAGTAACACACAGCGAGCTTTGTGGGGTGGCATGCAGTAACACACAGCGAGCTTTGTGGGGTGGCATGAGAGAAGTCTCTCAGAGCAGGTGTCTGTCCCTAGGCTTATGTTGAGGTAGCCATATCCAGAAGGGGGGTGGGAAGAGGGACCAGAGGTGAAGCCACCCGAGTCTTCCCTATTTATCCTTTTTTCAGCTCTTTGTCTCGCAAATTTGGAACGAGACTTCGGACCTTCTGAGAAAAAGTCCTGTGTGCTGGGTCAGGGCCGTGAGACCATATCTCAAGGCCTGGCGCCAGCACAGACAGCTCTGTCTGGGGCGTAGTTTATGGCCTCTCTGGAATGGGAGCAGTCTTATTTTCCCCTATTATTTAAGCAAGCAAGCAAGCGTTTACAGAAGCCACCATAGCAGGGTTAAAAGTTCAAACAGCAGTTTTTACACAAGATGGGGGTTACTACGCTTCCAGGCTTAGATGTCCAGGGTCGGGGTACAGTGGGAGCCTCTGGGTCAGCAGCTTGGGTCTTATAACCACAGGCTGGCTCTTGTCAATGGTCCAGCAGAGGGTGGGTGTAGTTTTGTGGGGTCCACAAAGCTGCAGACCCTACGCAAACAGAAGTCTTCTTGCTCGGCCTGTTTTTAAAGGGCGTGGCTGTGGAACACTGGAGTTGGGTCCTGGCTGGACTCTGTGCTAACAGGTC
The DNA here is from genome assembly GCA_004026805.1 of Lasiurus borealis. Classification (NCBI taxonomy): domain Eukaryota; kingdom Metazoa; phylum Chordata; class Mammalia; order Chiroptera; family Vespertilionidae; genus Lasiurus; species Lasiurus borealis. Next base: position 25,641 of record PVJN01002841.1, on the reverse strand, counting down.
CCAGCTGTGAAGAAAGGACGGGGCCCAGGGTGCAGGGTGTGGCTTTGGCTCATTTACATAACAACCAGTGAGGGGGTGTGAGGAGCGCTTTAGGTGAGCTGGACAGAACAGCTGCTCTGAAGAGGCGACATTTGAGCTGACACCTGAAGAGTGAGGAGGAGGCAGCAGTGGAAGACACCAAGGCCTCAGAGCAGGAAACAGCGCGGCATGTGTGTTCCAGAGACAGGAGGAGGCCCCGGGATGGGAGCCGAGTGAGGGGAGGGGGACTGTGATCGATGAGACGAGCGGGGAGGGGCCGAGGCTGGTGTGCCAGGGAGGGGCGGGCACTTCTATTCTAAGCTCAGCGTCAAGCCCGCCGAGGCTCCCATGAATATTTTAAACATTCTGGTTTATATTTAGAAAAGCTCCGGCTTCTGTGTGGAGGGAGGAGGAGGAGGGGGCAAAGGGAAGCAGGTCTACCAGGGGGAGGCTGGCCTCGTGAGCGGGGAGGGAGCCCGGGGGATACATGGGCAGAAGGCGGGGCAGGATGGAGCCTGCAGCCCAGGTGACGGGCGGGCTGTGAGGTGTGAGGCGTGGAGGCCTCCAGGGTGGCTCCAGGGGGGTGGGGTTCTGTTTCCTGAGCGGGAGCAGCCCCCCAGGAGAGGATGCTGTGGAGGAAGTGGAGACTCAGTGGCATCCTTTCTGCAAGGTGGGGCCGGAAGGCGAGGAGAGCCAGGCCGGTGTCAGCTGCCCAGATGGCTGGCTCTTGTGTGTGGGTTTGGGGGGTGGAGGGGCGGCCGCCTCTCCACGTGCGCGGACCCCAGGGGGCAATGTGTAGCCAGCCGAGGAAATGAGAAACCAAACTCCAAACTGTCATTTAATCAAGCGGCGAAAGTAAATTCCTAATTGGCCTCTGCTCGCTGCATAGCAATTGCAGTTCCACTTAACGGCTCCTTCCTAAATGGAAGGGGAGGGGGCGGTGGGGAGAGGGAGGAGGGAGGGAGCCGCACTCTGCAGGGTGCTCCCGCCCTTCTTCTCCATCCTCCCAGCCCGCTCGTGGGTTCTGTCACCTCATCCTGCTCTGGGAGAAGGACCTCGGCATCTGAAGTGACTTGTTGGGGGGCTGGGGGGGTCCCCACATCTTGGAGCAGCAGAACGGGGACCAGTCAGTCCTGCTCTTTGGACTCCTGAGCCGCCCGCTTTGCTTTGCTCTCCCTATGCAGTGCCACCATGACGCATGTCCTCATGTTCTTAAAACCGCCTGATGGCCATACCCCGTCCCCCTGCCAGAGCTGCGGCCAGTGCTAGCCATGAGGGGAGCAGCCTCCTCCCCCCGCCCCCGTCCGGGTTTCAGGCAAAGTCCACGCACGCTGAGGCTTTGGCAAAGCCTCCAGCCGGTCCCCTGTGCCCCGGCCTCGGCAGTGCCCATGGCTCATGACGGAGAGACATCCCCGTCCCGACTCCAGCAACACCAGTGGTTCTATAGTGTCCCTGCTGCTTTTGGGACTCAAGGTGGGGCCGCGCAGGCATGGGGAGCCCCTCTGACATCTCTCTCCCCAACTGAAGACACAGTCCCCTGCCTCCTGCCCTCCCAGCCTCCCTGTGAGTCCGGAGCACGAAGGCCGCCCGCCTGCGTGAGATGCAGGAGGAGGAGACACACAGGGAGCACAGAGCTCTGGGGTCGCCTCCGCTGCCACCGACTGACTCCGGGGAACACCCCTCACCACCTCCAGGCTGCCTGGCTCTGCGGGGAGCGTGCCAGAGTGGCCGGAGCAGCCCCGCCGGGAGCAGGCCAGGCGGCGGGTTTTTTAATGTCGGATGATGGACGTTTCAAACCTCTCCTCTGCACCCGAGTAGAGAAACGGCCGTGAGCCCTCAGGGGTCCACCACCGCAGGTTTAAGGGCTCCGGCCAGTCTCGTTTAATCAGATCTCCGCCTGCTCTCTCCTCTGCATTCTCTCCAGGCAAACCCCGGGCACCACTGTATCATGTCATCCTTAAACACTGTTTCAGCTTGTCTTTAGAAAGTAAGGACAGATGATCTATCTATCTATCTATCTATCTATCTATCTATCTATCTATCTATCATCTATATATCTACCTCTATCATCTATCTATCTATCTATCTATCTATCTATCTATCTATCTATCTATATGTATCATCTATCTATCAATATCTCTATCTCTATCTATCATCTATCTATATCTATCATCTATCTATCTAATCTATCATCTATCTATCTATCTCATATATCATCTATCTCATATATCTATTTATCTATCTATCTATCTATCTATATTTATCATCTATCTATCTATCTATCTATCTATCTATCTATCTATCTATCTATATTTATCATCTATCTATCTATCTATAGCATCTATCTATCTCTATCAATATCTCTATCTCTATCTCTATCTCTATCTCTATCTCTATATATATCTCTATCCCTATCTATCTATCTATCTATCATCTGTTGATCGATCTACATTTAATTGATAGACATACATTTAAAAATTTTTTTTTATTGATTTCAGAGAGGAAGGGAGAGGGAGAGATAGAAACACCCATGATTAGAATCATTGATCAGCTGCCTCCTGCATGCCCCTGACTGGGAATGGAGCCCGCAACCCAGGCATGCGCCCTTCTCCGGAATCGAACCCGGGACCCTTCAGTCCACAGGCAAATCCTCTGTCCCTGAGTCAGATCAGCTAGGGTGACGGATATATTTTTAAAGGAAGAAAAATGTCTCCATTTCTCAGCTAACACCTTTGCTTGTTTGAAAATGGAAGACGGTGACCCCCGGTGAGGAAAGAGAGAGCCCAGCTCCTCCCAGTGCAGGTCAGTCAAGCCCCCCTCACGGCTGCCCTTTCCTCGCCCGTGAAAGTCAGAGCCCCCACTTGACCGAAAAGGAAACTGAGGCCCAGGGAGGGAACAGGATTGATGCACAGCTGCAGCGTCAGGCTGGCTGGAGACCGACGAGTGGTCACTTCAGCAGCCTCATACCTTGGTTGCCTTCAAGTCAGTATTTTCTCAATACGCGGCGGACCTTTAGCGAGGAGGCGGGAGCCGCGCAGGGAGGGCTGGAGAAGGGGCGGATGGCCACCTGTCCTGGCCCCAAAGCCCTGCTGTCCCCCAGCCCCCCTTCTTTTGTCCCCCTTACTTCCTTAGCGACCCCTTGCTACCCAGTTTGCCCTGCGTCTCCCTCTCATCCCGAGAAGCTTCTCCCAGGTTCCTCCTAATGCTGCAGAGTTGTCTCTCTGAGGCCATAGGGGATGAAGCCACCAGGACTATTTCAGGTTCAGAAATCAGAAACCCTAGCTCCGGCCTCAGCACAGAGAGAGGTATTGGTTGATGGAGTCCCGGTAGAGTTTTCCTCAGGAGGGGTTGGATTCAGGGTCAGTCTGTCCTCCCCTGGCTAGCCTGGTTGTCTTCGCTCGATGTTGGCTTTCTTTTCAGGTAGGTTCCGCCCTCATGGGACAGGATGGTGGCTTGGTCTGGTCCACTTTGTCTCTTTATCCGCCCTGCAGAAGGGCGAGACTCTTTTCTGACTGCCATTGGCTCATTCAGGGTCACGTGCCTGTGCCTGTGCCTGAGCCACTCACCATGGCCTGAGTTGAGATGTGCTTGTTGGCTTAGATCCAGGTCCTCTGGGGGTGCCCAACCCCAATCGAGCGAGACAAGGGGAGTGTGGGTTCCCCTCGGAGAATCCGGAGGCTGCTGCTGAAGAAGAGGGAGGGGCGCTGAGTAGGCAAGTCCCAGATCTCCCCTCGGATCGTATTTCCAGGCGGAGTGCCTCTCTCCTAGCTGTGCCCGGGTGGCCACCAGCTGCTCTGTCCCTCCCGGCAGCTGGCCGGTGTCCGAGCTGGCATAGAAGCCAGGCCGCCTGGCTCTCAGCCCAGTGGCCCCAGGTCCCTGCTCCCCAGCGTCCGCAGGTGTGTGCCTCTCATCTCGGCTCAAAGTCTCTCTCAGGGTGAGGATCCTTCTCCTCCCGGACCTGCCACCCGGTCTGTCTCTTCCCGAGCCTCAGTTTTACATGTTGGAACATCTGTAAAATGGGGCCAGTGGTGCCGCTCACCTCCCAGGTCTGCGGGAGGCAGCAGTGAGCGTGTGACCTGGAAGTGATGGCGAAAATGCAGAGAAGAACACCAACCACTACTATGGCTCCGGTCTGTTCCTCTCTCGGGACGTGCTTTTCTGTCAGCCCCCCCGCCTCCCCCGCTCTCCCCCACAGAGCGGCGACTGGCTCCGGGCTTTGATCAAAATGCGTTCTGATGGCTTGGAAGCTTCCAGGGCCGCCCACTCTTCCTCCCCCCGTCCCGCTGAGCCGACAGTTTCGCATGACATCAATTCCTCTGACAGCCGTGTAAACAGATGGTGGTCCCTGCTGCCCGGGGTGCTGGGGAGCGGTACCATGGCAACGACGTTAAACTGTGACAGGTGCCAGGACGGCGGGAAACCCGGGGCCTTCAGACATGTACGCACAGGGCTCGGGCAGCAGGCCCCGGGAAGGGATTCACCTCTGCCCCTGGCTTGAGCACAGACCCTGCCCCTTCTCGGCCATGTGACCTTGGCTCGATTGCTTCTTCCCTCCCAGGCCATGGAGGGGTGTGTGTGTGTGTGTGTGTGTGTGTGTGATTATGGTTAGCCCAACCCCCACCCCTGAGCAGGAAGAGTATGGATCTACAAGTTCCTGGCTCCAGGAGGGGCACGCACGCCGCTGATGCCTAGTAAACATTTGTGGATGAACAGACGCATGGCTGACAGGGACACAGAGTCCCGCCTACCTGCGAGCTGCTTGGAAACGGGGCTCCTGGCAGGTCCTGATGGGGAGGGACAAAGTGTGCAGACGGGCTCTGAGATGCAGGGGGCGCAGACTGCAGCTTTCAAGGATCGCCCAGCTCCTTCTGTGGGTAGTTGAGACCTGATGCTTTGCAGGTGGTGGGGCCGCCATTCCTCAATGCCCACCCCCACCCTTGTCTGCCTGTGGCAGGGAGGGGAATTAGCACTCTCAGCTGGGAAACTGTAAGTGGGCCTGGGAACACCCGGGCTAGCTCGGCCTGCTTGCCTCAGTTTCCCCAGTTGTCCTCTCCTCCTGGCTGGGCTTATCTCAAACTCAGAGAGTGGCAGTGACTTGCCTGCACAGCCAGCCATACACACCACCGGAGCACGAGGCACCCAGGCCCTTTGATGACAAGGGTCCCCCTCAGCCTCCCGTCCGCTCTGTGAGGCCTGCTCTCTCCCCCGGCTGCCTCGGACCACCCCGCCCTCTCCTCTTCCTCACTGTCCGCCTCTGGTCCCGCAGGCCTGGAGGTGGGCTTGTCTCCTGCCTGAACAGCAGGCATCACAGCCAGGCGCCCTGCCACCGACTCGCTGTGGCCTGGGCCAGGGGACGTCAGCTGTGGAGGTCAGTTCCTTCAGACATCAAAGGGGAGGATGAATCAGATGGATTCACTCCGGTAATTTATGCAGAGTGCCTGGCGTGCAGCAGACTGTGAACAAAGAGAGGTGATTTTTGATCTCACGAGGTCCCCTCTTTGTTATGCAAAGATTGCTTTCCAAAATGGGGTCTACTTCAAGTCCAAGCAGGGAGGCGAAAGCACAGGTGTGGGCGGAGACCGGCTTGGCTTGGTGGATAGAGCGTTGGCCTGTGGACTAAAGGGTCCCAGTTTCGATTCTGGTCAAGGGCATATATCTTGGTTGCGGCCACATCCCCAGTAGGGGGGCGTGCAGGAGGCAGCTGATCAATGTCTCTCTCGTCGATGTTTCTAACTCTCTATCCCTCTCCCTTCTTCTCTGTAAAAAAATCAATATATATAATTGATTTATTAAAGCGCAGGTGTGGGAGGGCTGGATGTGGGTCTAGCTCGGTGGCCTTGGACAAGCCACTTATCTTCTTGGATCATCTGGAAACGGGCTGATGACGTCGCCTGCAGAGCGGTGGGGTCCGGGCGGGCACCCGGAGCAGGGCCGACAGAGCAGGTGCTCGGCACAGGCTGCCGGGCTACTGGTTGCGACCAGTTCTCCTGGAACGAGGGTTGTCTCCGAGCCATGGAGCGCCCAGGGCACCCCCACCTGGGACGATGCCTCCTCCTGCATCCCTGGAAGGCGCCCGTTGGCCTCGGCTTGCACACCTCGGGTGACAGGAAGCTTGTGGGACCGCTCTGCTAGAAGCCGATCTTTCGAAGAGTTCCACCTCACCTCCGTCTGGGGTTCCCGGTTCTGCCCTTGGGGGCCACCAGGACCCGTGTCCCTTCCGCTCTCTCGGGCGTGGCACCTGCTCCTCGTGTCCATGAAAAGGAGAACAGAGGAGGTGGGCCCGGCAGCTGCCTCCCGGCTGCCCCTCCCCCAGCCCCCTGCTCCTCGGAGGAGCTTGCTGACCTTGTTGGCCAGGCTGGGAGGCTTGATGGGCTGGCAGGCAGGCACGGGGATTATCCCGGGGCAGGCTAAGTGGGCCATCTGTCCCGGCTGGGCCTCAGGGCCGGACCCGCGGCGGAGGACCAGAACGTGGCTGCGCGGCGTGGAGGCGGGCGGCTGAGCCACACAGTGTCGCGGGCCCAGGGCTGGGTCCAGCTCCCTGGTTCTTCTATGAGTTAAGTGGTCTGAGATGCTTTAATGTCTAACACGGCTTTTGGAATCCGCTAATAATCGTTTCTTTAGAACCTGTCACCAGTGAACGGGTTAATCTGCTTCAGAGCCGAGCTTCCAAAGAGCAGAGCTTTTAAACATTCATTACTCTCCCAGCTTCCAGGTTGGGTTTTTTTTTTTTTAATTATTTTATGCTTCTTTTAACATTCATCAGCTTAGGGAAAGCTGGCTGCCTGAATAATAGCACAAAGGAAATGTTGATAAGGTTCTGCTAATAACAGATATTTCTCTGGCAGGGAGGCAGCATCCACACAGTTTCTGGAGCTTGCCAGCCTTCCCTTTTGGTTTTGGGGCAAGATCAGACCCTCTAGACCCTCTTCCGGGGCTGTATCAGCCACCCTGATGTCATATGGCCCCCACGGTCCCCACGGGGGACTGGGCAACTGGAGGGAGGGCAGGCACAGACTCAGAGAAAGAAGGAGGTAGGCTGGAAACCCACCCTCTTTGTGTGGCAGATTTGGATAGAACTGGGGGGCTTAGACAATAGTCCCACTCCTCACTTTTGTTCTCATTTACATCCTACCCTGTTACACTCACAGGAACAGGGGACCCGCAGATGGGAGAGCCCAGGCCTCTCCGTCCTTCCCTCCCCAGAACAAGGTCCCGGGCCCTGAACTCGGAAGGGCACCGCGTGGTTGTGCAGCTAAGCTGGCTGCCGAGGAGAGGGATGTGAGGGTCTGAGTCACCCCCAAATGCAGATGTTGAGATCCTCACCCCCAGGTGACAGTTTCAGGAAGGGGGTTTCCTTTGGGATGAGTGTGTTTATGAAAGAGGCCCCACGAGATCTCTCATCCTCTTGTGCCAGGTGAGCACACAGCCAGCGCGCTGGGACCCGGCAGCAGCCCTCGTCCTGGTCTCGGACTCCCAGCCTCCAGCGTCGCGAGAAGCCCATTTCTGTTGCTTGTAAGCCACCACGTCGGTGGTACTTTTGTCCTAGCAACCAGAACGCAGTCTCAGACAAAGATCACTGCCAGAGGGTCTTTGCAAATGTTCTGGAACCTCTCCTGCGGTGGATGGAGCCCATTACCTTACGGAAGGCCTAAGCGAGGAGAAATGGGAGCCATAGTCTCACTTGCCCTGCCGAGTGGCTCTGTGACTTTGGATAGGTGCTCCCTCTCCGGACCTCTGCTTCTTCCCTGTCCAATAAAAGGGGTGGCCCAGCTGATGGTGATCACCTACAAGCCATGATCGCTTGGGTGCTTCATGTGCACCAGAGTCTTAGGTCAGCATATCACACACATGTTCCATTTTTGCTCTCCCCAGTACTCTGTTTCTTTGGAGAACCCAAGTGTCAATAAAGATGATATTAAATCTGAGGTCTTTTGTGAATCTGAAAGTTACTGTAGCCACGCATATTTGCAGACATAACATTCTTTTTTTTTAATTAAAATATATTTTATTGATTTTTTTTTTTTACAGAGAGGACGGGAGAGGGATAGAGAGTTAGAAACATTGATGAGAGAGAGACATCAATCAGCTGCCTCTTGCACACCCCCTATTGGAGATGTGCCTGCAACCAAGGTACATGCCCTTGACCGGAATCGAACCTGAGACTTTTCAGTCCGCAGGCCGACGCTCTATCCACTGAGCCAAACCGGTTTTAGCGACATAACATTCTTGATAAAGAACAGGGATTTGCAATTACATACAATATCCAGTAAAACTAGGTGTTGCTGTATGTAATGGGAATCCCAAACTAATGGGGCTTAAACACACAAGGGTTTACTTTACCGCATTAAAGTCACCAGGAAGTCAGCAGGGCGGGGCTGGTATGGAAGCTTCAGGAACTCATCAAAGATCCGGGCTCCTTCCATCTCTGTGCTCTGCTGTCTGACGCTGGCCTCCTCAGGGTCGCCACATAGTCTAAGAAGACCCCGGAACTCCAGCCATCCCAGCTCCACGGGGGACAGAAGGAGAGGAAGAGACGAAGGGCCGGGAGACCTGTCCGCTGGTGTTGGTCTTGGCTTCCTTAGAGGCAGCTGGCTACCCCAGTCCCAGATCCAACAATGTCCATCAAAGGCAGGAGAGCATTGTTTTTACAGGCTCTTGGGAGCTCCAAAGGGTTCTCAGAGGTCTCTCGTGTCCCCAGTGGCCAGCCATGGACGAAAATGTACTCCTGGGCAGGTCACTGGCAAAGGGCAGGGGATGTAGGCCGCTGTGGAGCTGAGGTCAGCTTCCCTGAAGCATGTGGCTACGTGGGGGAGTACCAAGTAGCTGCAGAAAATTAGGGGGCAAAAGAGGGAGTGTGCTGGGAGGCAGCCAGTAGTGGTTTTGCCATCTGGAGGCCAGTTCGCTGTCATGTCCGTTTCCAGCAAGGGGATGGAGCTCAGAGAGGGGCAGTGACTTGTTCAAGGTTCCCCAGCCCGTGGATGGCCAAGACAGGGCCTGAGCCAGGGACGGTCATCCCAGGTCCGCCACGCTCAGCATCATCTTCTGCACCCAGAGAAAGGAGAGGCCTCGTAAGTCGTCTCATCCGTGCGCCCCCAATTTCAGCCATGTACCCACCACCTGGGTGACTTTTTTTTTCTCGTATTTACGTATATTTAGATAACATTACCTGACAGTTTGTGTTGACACAAGCTCCCGGTTTTTGCATAAGCAGTTGCATTGGGAAAGAAACGAAAACACTGGCATACGTGGAGAAGCAGTGCAGCCTGCCAGGCGTAGAAGGCAAATAAAAAGCCGCGCGGTGATAACGGGCCCTCTGGCCGTTGTGGAGCGGCGCCGTCACCCAGCGGAGGCCCTGAGCGCAAGGCGGGCTCTCTCCGCTGGGAAGAACGGCCAGGAGGAGGGAAAGCATTCGAGACGGAGCAGCACAGGCCAGGGCCTCCTCGGCGAAGAGATCAGAGAATGGAAATCAGCAGGGCTTTCGCCTGATGCAGCTCAGCCCCACGTGAGGCTTCCCCGCGTCCACCTGAAAGCATCCACACCCCGTTCTTTGAGGCGCCTTACCTCCGATGGAAACCTCATGGCTGGAGTCCCTGCCTTCTCCTTGAGACCCGCAGACTGCATAGCCCTTGGGCCCTGGCCTCTGCCTAGAAATGTGTAGCGACATGGGGACTTCTCCCCAACGCCAGTCCCCCGGGCAGGCTACCCTGAGTGATGTGATGGCAGACGCTCACGAAGTGAGGTGGAAACACCTGGGTCTCTTAAAGCTCCTTGTCGCTTCTTCTGCCTTCTGTTTGCCAAAGAAACTCCTGTGGATGATCCCAAAGTCGAGGAAAGGTGAAATATACCCTATTATTATTATTATTATTATTATTATTATTATTATTTACAACGCAAAAACAGACTTCTTCGTACACACACCAATGAAGGAGAGCCGTCTCCGTCAAGTGAAGAAGATCAAGATTCGGAAGCAGCTGATTTCGGGACCTGCCACAACGGGGAGACTTGCTTTGTTGCCTTCAGATGTGGGTGTGGGATTTACCTAACGCCTCAGCAGGCTTTTTAAACGGGCCTGATTCTCTGGTCCCTCACACGCTCCCAGCTGGCATTGCTGGTCGTCTGTGTCATCATTCTGTTCATCCAGGAACTTCCCCAAGAAGCTGAGACACCATTTTTGGAAGGAGCTGAGGTCTTCAGGTCTAGCAGGAGCTTGGTTCATTGGTTCTCCGGTTCCAGGGCAGACTCTAGCGCTTTTCTACCCATTTGCCAGTTAATCTACCTCAGGCCTTGTGTTGTCTCTGTGGTTGCCCCAAAGAAGCCTTCTTCGTTCAGGCTGGGGTCCGAGGTTCGCCCTTTGCCTTCCGGAAGGCCCCAGTGTCTCTCAAGCCCAGGCCCGGAGGAATAAGGATCACGGGTGTGCGGCGCATCAGATGCCTGGTGATTAATTGCAGCACTGCGCTCTTCAGAGAGCGGGCGCTTGGCTGCCCTCTCGGCTTTAGAGAAAACCAGGCATAAACAGCGCCGTCACCCTATTATTTTTTAATGAGAGGGACGCTGACATCACACGACAAAGGGCTTGGGTACAAAGAGAGGGGAGGAATCGGGGCCGGTAATGCCAACCTCCAATTCTGTACGAGCGGGCTAATCATTCCGGCTGTTGGTGCATCTCCAGCATCAAACAGCTTGTTACTTGTCCTATTAGTCCCCCTGCTCCACCACCCCAGGCGGAGGCAGAAGATGAGTGTGTGTGTGTGTGTGTGTGTGTGCATGTACACGCACCAGGCTGCTGTGGCTCAGTGGTCGAGTGTCAACCCATGAACCAACAGCTCCCTGGTTTGATTCCATTCAGGGCACACACCCAGGTTGCGGGCTCAATCCCCAGTAGAAGGCATCTGATCGATGATGTTTATCTCTCCATCTTCTCTCTCTAAAAATCAATAAAAACATTTAAAAAACGACTTGTGTGTGTCCTGAGGTGGATTTCAGGGGGCAGCAATTCACATAGAGTCCTTCTCCCCCCTCAGTGGGAGCAGAGAGGCTGACAGCACTGGTTCTATTCGCACAGAGCGAGGGAGCGGAGCCCGCTGGCATTTGGAAAGTCTGAGACAGCACGCCAATCTCCTCCCACAGATCCAGGCAGCTCCCTTCCCTGAAGAGGCCTCTGGGGGATTCAGTACCTTGGATAGCACCTTCGCGCTGCAAACCGGGAAGACGTCTGGGCTCGCATCCTACTTGTGGATTCTTTCTAGGTTTTGAACACATTTGAATAAATAGAGCGAGTCCACACACGTGTGTCTGACTCCACCATTTTCCGCTTAAAACCCTTTCCTGGGTCCTACAGCCCATGCTGTGGGCTTCACATCTCCACTCTCTGTGACCTAGTCACCACCTACCTGCGTGTGTGACCTCGATGCCTGCTGCTGTGAGCGTGCTTTCTGCGAGCAGCCTACCCTCTCGGACACACTGCCCAACTTCCCCCCACAGGCCTGGCCCCTGTCCCAACCCGGGAGGTCTCCGATAAGCCATTTCCAGGATTTTTGGGCAGAGAAGGGGAATTATAACCTCATGCCCAGTGGTGCTGGGAGCTTCAGCCATGCGGGGGTGCTTAGATCATGCCTTTTAAGACCACGCTGCCAGGTGTCTGTGGGGGCCACCTGCTTGTGCCAGGTGTGGGTGAACACGGCCCAAACACCCCAGTTCCAGAGCCGGTGCCAGTTCTCCCCTTCCTGGTTTCCGCGTGCCCCCGGCTTTCCTCCCATGTGATCCTCAGCTCTGCGTCGGTGCCTCACTCGGGCTGGCTGCTGCGTGCACTCCTTGGTGCCCTTCCTGTCTCCAGGCCGACAAAAACCATGGCACTGGTGATTTTGTGAGGCTGGTAGCTTGACTGGAGGCCTGAGGCTGGCAGAGAATGGGCATGGCTCACGGCAGAATCTGGGAGGCTGGTGCACCATCTCCTCCTGCCCCCTTCCAGGACCACCCTTCTCCTCAGGATGTCCCCTGCCCCCCTCACCCATGGGTCCAGCCTTGGTTCCTTCCCTCTCGCCAGGTGCAGCTCTGCCATTCCAGTCTGCACCTACCTACCACCCCTCCCTTCCTCCCTGCACCCCTCCTCCTAATTCTGGTGGAAATTTCCGTGGTGGCAGTTCTCATGGTCTGGGGGTCTCTCTCCTCTGAGCAGTGTCTGAGGGCAGGGCCGTGTCCAGGTCATCGCTGCATCTCCAGCGTCTCACACGGCATGGCACTGAGTAGATGCCGAGTGGAAGCCGAATCCAAAAAACTAGACCTCAGTAAAGGCTGAATTTATATAAAAAAAAAAATCTGCAAGAACCCCTCTGGCTCTGCAGGAAGCACAGGGAGCATGAGTGAGCGGTGGTTTCAGCAGAAATGCCACGGGACCCGGGCTCTCCATTATTTATGGGGCTAAGGAGACGTGCTCCCGGAGCACCGCGATAGATCCTGAGGATGTCGGGGCGGAGTGTGAGTGACTTCATTCCTCAGAGGCCTGCAGCCCTGCTCTGCGGCTGCCGGGGAGGGTGGGGGCAGGGCTCCCAGCTTTCTTTCGCAGCAGAACTGAGTATTTGCGAGCTCAGTTCTGCTCCCGGCTGGGCAGTCTCTCGGTGTGCTGGCTAGCAGGGTGGTGAGGCCAGACTCTGGAAGCAGAGGCGTCTGCTCAAGTCCTGCTCTGCCCTGTGTCACTCTAGCTTCCCGCTGTGGTTGAGCATTGACCTAAGAGCCAAGAGGTCATGGTTCGACTCCCGGTCAGGGCATGTGCCCAGGTTGTAGGCTCGATCCCCCGTGGGATTGTGCAGGGGGCAGCCGATCCATGATTGTCTCTCATCATTGATGTGTGTATCTCTCTCTCCCTCTCCCTTCCTCTCTGGAATCAGTACAAATATTTCTTTAAAGAAAAGATTTACAAAGAATTTGCTTTTCATTTGCGTGTGGCATTCTGGTCTTTGTGATTCAGTAGAGGTTCTATAATTATACCTGCAAGGGATTTTTGTTCCTTTGTGTGAGGAAGAATGGAGGGGATTTAGGAAAGATGGTTAGTGCTTTTTTCGAGAAGAGAGGGCGTGTCACCTCCAAGGACAAGAGTTGTGCTGGTCCGGGGACATGCCCAGGCTCTCCCGCCAGACCCTCCAGGACATCGCCTTGGGCGTGGAGACCCCGAAGTGGGTGGGGCTGGATGCAGACTCTGGAGGCCTGTCCCATTGGCCTTTATTTTCCCATGGATCCCACTTTTGGAGACCTTCTCTGATGGTCCTAGGATGGTCAACAGACATCACAGAGCCAACCCAGGGTCTGGTGGTCTGCAGGTGCTGATAAGTGACTAGAGGCCAAGGGCATGGAATTCATCCCTCAGCCCAGCCTGCACCCTCTCTAATCTGGGACCCCTCGAGGGATGTCCGACTGCCTTCCCCTGCTGGTTATCTTGTGGCAGCCATTTTTGACAACATGGGGGCAGCCATCTTGTGTGCTGGAGTGACAGTCAATTTGCATATTACTCTTTTATTAAATAGGATAGAGGCCTGATGCATGGATGGGGGCTGGCTGGTTTGCCCTGAAGCGTGTCCTGGATCAGGGTGGGGATTCCTTTGGGATGTGGGGAGGCATGGGTGAGGGGCCTGTGGTGGTTTGCAGGCTGGCCAGGCCCCCCGGTGACCCAAGCAGAGGCCCTGGTGTCTGGGATTTATTTATCTTCTATAATTGAAACTTTATAGCCTTGATCGGAGGCCAGGACCAGCCAGAGCAGGCAGGAAGCTTGGCTTCCTCAATTGCCAGGGAAACCCAAGCCTCCTGCTCACTCTGTGGCCACAGCCATCTTGGTTGGGTTAATTTGCATACTCGCTCCTGATTGGCTGGTAGGGATGGGTTGTGGGTGTGGTGGAGGTATGATTAATTTGCATGTTTCTCTTTTATTGGTATAGATTGCTGAATGAATTATTTGATAAGCAAATAGCGTGGGACTCAGAATGAAATGGAGCTCAGTGCAGATTTGCTTGGCTAAGGGTCTCTTTCCCCTGAACATCCGTCTCTTCATTTGTGGAACCCCGCTGTGTGGGATGTTTGAGGATGGGACGCAGTCACAGTCACAGAAGCACCTGGTGCACAGTTAGCGCTCACCCACGATGGCTTCTGACCCGAGTGCCCAGCCGCCTTCTTCAGGATTGCAGGCGGCTCCACACATCTCCCCTTATTCTTCCCTAAACAAATAATTTCCCCTTCGGTACTGCCTTCCAGATAAGCAAGACTCTTACTTAATGTGGTTGTTTTCCTGTTTGTTTAATTACCGCTATTAGGACGCTAATGCTTTCTTATATCTTTTATTCACGGCAAATGTGGTAGCTCCGCTCCGGGTTCCTGGATTTGTCAAGCTCTGCTGTCGCAAGCGTCGGACACCTGATTGGGAGGAAGAGGCTTGGGAGCGTGTGGCGTCCTGGGCTTTGTGACTTGGCGTTCTTAGGGGCTTTAGCTGGGGCGCGGCTCTATGTAGACAGTCGGGCGGAGGGCCGGGTGCGGCGTCTGCCTCTTGGCTCCTCTCCCCTGTGCTGGCTTCACTCTTGGGCGGAGCGGCCATTTGCGCCCATCCTCTCCTCTCGACAGCGCCATTGAAAGAGCCCTCCCCTTCCTTCCCCAGAGACACTTAGAGTGCTGGGACCTGGGCCCAGATCCTGCAGCTGGCCACTGTGATATGCTGGCCCAGCCTCACAGACAGTGGTCACAGAGGTGTGGGTGGGGCCAGTCCCAGGGGGAAAAGGGGGGCGGGGAGGGGTTGTTACGTGAGGCCGGGGAGTGCTCCTGTTCCCTAGTTTACAGATGGAGGAGCAGCCTCTGTCCCCTCCTGTCCCATTAACAGCTAACGTAGCCTCTCCGATACGCTGGTTTCCTCCAAAAAATGGGATCCAGGGGTCACATAGTCCACGTACAAAGCCCCTTGGGAAGCAGGTGGCTTGTGTCAGTTTTTGTCCCAGGCCTGGTGGAATCCGGTGACAGAGAGGCTCAGACAGGGATCCCCCAAGAAGCTTAAGATGGACCCTTGTCACAGCCTCATCAAAGGGGGCCCTGGGCGATCTCGTGGGGGTCCCCATCCTCGGTCTCATTCCCGTATCTGTGAAATGGAAGCCGGTAACTGTCCTCCGCGCTGTTGGGAGGGTTCGCCGAGGGGAGGGGCCCAGAGTGAGGCCTGGGGTTGCAGGGTTGACTCTGAAGCCGTGTGACCTGAGAAAGTTCCTTTCAAAGCTTGCGCCCCAGCATCTGTGTCCGTGTGAGCTCACGGTCATCCTGCGTCCAGGCCGGGGATGCAGGAGGTGTTTCAGGAGCGTCTGGACACTGAGAGGAGAGAGGGCTGTCCACCAGAATTTCCTACCAGGTGCCAGGTGCCCTCACCAACACAATCTCACTGTGCCCACGTCCGCGCTACATAGATGAGTAAACTGAGGCTCCGAGAGGCAGTTGCTCGCACAGCTGGGGCAGAGCCAGGCTTCGAGCCCTGTCCTTTCCCCGGATCCAGTGTGGAGGCTGATTCGATGTCCAGCCTCATTCCTGAAGGCCGGCTGAGAGGGCACTGGAGGCTGATTCGATGTCCAGCCTCATTCCTGAAGGCCGGCTGAGAGGCCACTGCTCCTGAGCTCTCCCCGGGGCTCCTGGGCCGGGTTGGGAGTCTCTTCAATTCCCCACAGCTCCCTGGCCCTCTGTCCATCACGGCACCGACTCCTGGAATGGTCACGGTCCATGTGTCTCTTCCTCCACTGGGCTGCGGGTCCAGCCTGGTGCACCTCTGAGCCCCTGGCCCCAGGCAGGCTGGTGGGAGTGAGCATGGAGCTAAAAAAATACAGACACGTGTGTGGTAAAGGGGGAGCTCCGAAGCCACCCCCAGTTCTGCCCACTGGACCTTGAGTACAGTTCTGCACCTCTCTGAGCCTCAGTTTCCTCATCTCTGAAATGGGAATAGCAGTACCTTCTTGCCACGCAGTTATCAAGAAGCAGGGTACTAAGAGCAGCGAATGTTATTCAGAGGCTTAGTCCTTCCCTCTATGTCTTCTCACAGTCTTTTGAGGAAGACACCAGGACTGTGCATTTTCCAGATAAGAGACAGGCCAGGAGAAGAGAATTGATTGGCACAGCTGGAGCCTGCCCCATGCCTGGTGGGAACTCGATAAGCGGCGTGTGCAATAATAATAAATGTTCATAAAGTAACTGAGCGCGCTGTTCCTGAGCACCCTCCTCCCGCCCCTGCTTAAACACCACGCCTGGGATGGGGGGGAAGGGCTGGGTGGCTCCTGGAAGAGAGAGTGTGGGGGGCAGAACAGAGGCCTTGCCCAGCCAGCCTGGTTCAGAAATTCCCATGTTGAGAAATCACTGCGCCCCCCCCACCGCCCCCAAATTTTCACTGCATCTTCCCCTTGCAGGACCTCTTCCTTCTGCAGGGAGAGCTGGAGCAGCCGCTAGCACCGCTGGGCCATCGATCGTGTGCGCTCCTCTCGAGGAAGGGAGGGCTGAGAGGCTCAGACTGGAGTGGGGACGGGGGCAAACCTCCTCTCTGAGGACGGGGGCCCCCATCCTGTTTGATGGGCAAAGTGTCAGTAAGAGGCCCTGGCACCCAGCAGGTGCCCAGACACCCTTCCTGCCTCTTCCCATTGCCCCTCTTTCCGAGACGTTTCCTGAGAGCCAGTCAGAGGCCCCATGGAGCAGGGAGATGGGGCGCTCCTAGGAGCCTGGGAGACCCGTGGTGTTTGGAGGTGGTACTCATGTCAGTGCTGAATCCACATGAGGTCACCCCTCCCAGGCTCCGTGTCCTTCTCTTGCAAACTAATACAGTGGTACCTCAAGATACGAGTGCCCTAACATATGAGATTTTTGCTTTGAAACATGAGCAACATTAGAGAGAGGAGTCATCGCGCGGATTGGCCGGCTGCGCACAACCCACCAGTTTACAGAGACTCAAGCGTCTCATGGTTTCCCACGCCTCAAGGTTACGGAACGAATTAAACTCATATCTCGAGGTACCACTGTAGGTCCCTCACCCGGGAGTGTACTGTGCTGGCCACCCCCAGCCTGGATGATGCCCAGGTGAGAGACCCGTGGGAGAGGAGGGGTGCCTGGCCTGACTCCATGACCCTCAGGACCCCTCCACCTGCCTCCTTGGTGCCCTGGATGAGGATCCCTTAGGATTCGAGGAAAAGAGCAGGACTGAGGATGGGGACTCTTTGCATGTCTTCCTCCCCAGGCCTGGCTGAGGTCTTGCCTGTAGCCGGGGTGAGGCTGGGTACTCTGGGGGTTCTGGAACCTTGCTATCCAGCAAGAGAATGATTTGCCAGCGAAGCGGTCGGCTCCCCGTCGCTGAAGGCATTTATGTAGATGCTCATGACCATCAGGCAGAGGCAGGCTAGGGCACCAGGAATCTCAAGGACCCTTCCTGACCCTCTGTGTCCGGGGCATGTGACAGACCACTTGATTACGCCTCCGTTGGGAGCGACCTTGACCTTGCCGGCAGGACAGCAGGGTGAGAAGCCCGGGGCTGCCTGCGGGAGTCTGTCAAGGAGAGGACGGCAACCCTCGGTGAGAGCCAATCAAGCTGCTCGTTCCCTGGCAGCTGTTGACTCTCCTGCAGCTTAGCATCTGGTTCTGGCGGGCTCCTGGGCGGTCATGTGCTGGCGACCGCGGGGGGCCAGGGGCAGCTCCTCGCCGAAGGTGGAAGAGCGGGAAGGGCAAGGGCTCTGTGGGCAGGTGCCTGGGGGGGGGGTGGGCGGCCACCGGGAGAGGTTGGGGTCCCATGGGAAACATTTCAGGCAGGACCAGGGGAGCCGGGAGGATGGAGAATCAAGATGTCTACTCGGGAAGGTGGACGGGGAGGACTGGGGAGATGGGGAGGCACTCAGGCAGCCCCTCAACCCGAGACCGAAGGCTGGACTTGTCCACCCTCATTTGGTTGCAGCTTCGAGAGGTGGGAGGAAGCCCCAAAGGGATCTTCTTGTTCACAAAACCGAGAAGCCCGTGTTGGCTTGAGGTCCAGCTAGATCCAGACACGCCACCACTGTCATCCTCTCTCTCCATGATTCAAGTCTGCGTTCCCCAAAGTGGATGGTCTCAGGAGGGTTCCCCAAAGAGGGCCACCCGCACCTCTTCGGCCCGGTAGCTCAGAGTCAATGTCAAGTAAGCTCTCAGCACCCTGGGTCCAGCCTGGACAGCATGGAAGGTTCTGGTTGATCTCAACTCCATTGGATTGTGTCCTGGACCTTTGCTGGTCTTGGTCACCCAGCCTCCCTGCCCCCTTCATTGGGGGACTTGCGCTCTGGGTGGGGTTGTCCTGGGGCTGTCTGTCAAGGTCTCCTGTCCTCCAGGCCAGGCCAGGGGTGGCCTTACTCCAGAGGTTTCACATCATAGGCAGAGACCAGCAGAGGGCATGCCTCACCTCTTGGTGGCCATGCTGGCAGAGAACAGGAGGGTGCTCTGCCCTGGGCCCCCAGAGCTGCTCCAGCACTCGCCAGCACAGCCCTCCCACTTGCCCTTCGTTTCCCTGAGCTGCTGACACCTTCCAGTGGACCCACCTCCCCCACCTCAGGGTTCAGGGCACACAGCCATGGACCCCCCATGTCTCAGATAGCACCCCTAAGGTTGGTGGGTGACAAAGGATTTCCCAAAATCTCCCTCAGGGCCCAAACCGGTTTGGCTCAGTGAATAGAGCGTCGGCCTGCGGACAGAAAGGTCCTAGGTTCGATTCAGGCCAAGGGCATGTATTTTGGTTGTGGGCACATTCCCAGTTAAGAGTGTGCAGGAGGCAACTGATCGATGTCTCTCTCTCATCGGTGTTCCTAACTCTCTATACCTCTTCCTTCCTTTCTGTAAAAAATCAATAAAATATATTAAAAAAAAAATCCCTCAGGGCCACACCCTGCACATTAACTGAGCACCAGCTGCGTGCTAGCCCCCGTGGGCGGCACGGGTCCGGAGAGGCCTCAGAGTCCTCCCAGCCCGGAGGGCTCCCAGCCGGTGGTCAGGGGAGGGAGGCGCAGGGGCAGGGACCCGTGTTGCAGCTCTGCCGGGCCTTGTGGTCGCCCACCTGCTAATTCAGTTGGCGCCCAGGACGGTTTGCTCCTGTGTCCTCCCATTTCTCTTAAAAAAAAAAAATCAATGAACTGCTCATGATGTCTTTAACAGAGACACAGGCAGAGCGGTTTATCACCTCGTTACGGGCTTGGCGTTTCCATCATTTCCCCCCAAAGCCGAGGTCGGTTCGTGTGTCATCCTGTGGGAAGCAGACAGTGGACAGTCGGTTCATTCGGAATGAACCAATAATCAGCGTGGTCTCGGCAGTGTCCCACGTCCAGAGACTCCCGCGGGCGTCCCGGCAGCCCTGAGCGTTAAAGACGGTGGCTCAGAGACAGGAAGGAACTTGCCTACGTTCCCAGCCGGGACGGAAGTGGTAGAGCAGAGGTTGATCCTGCAAAGCTTGATGGACAGGTTTCTTCTGTGAAACACAGGGAGCCGGGTGGTGGGGCCGAGAGGAGATGCCTTCTGCAGGGAGAGGCTTAGTTAGGGCTGGGCATCCCTGGCCCATGGAGGAGTGTCCATGTGTCTGCACTGCCCCCTGGTGGCCGCCCGGTGCCTGGTCTCCAGGTGTGGGAGTGGGGAGCTGGGAACTGCAGGCTGGTTGGTAGCTGTGGGAGCGCTGGAGGAGACTGTCTGGGGGAGCAGCCCTGGCTTTAGCCCATGTTCACGGGGCTGCTTTCTTCCTGGGGAAAGGCTCATTCGTTCATTTATTCAGCACGTCTCCCGAGACAGCTGTGCGCCCCGGGCCGCGATGCTGATGACTCAGCAGCACAGTGCTTACCCGAGGGAGCCTGCGGCTTGAAGGTGGACACCCACGTGCAAGGAGATGTGGGTTCAGTGAGGCCACGTGTAGGCCAGTGGCCGGCAAACTCATTAGTCCACAGAGCCAAATGTCAACAGGACAACGACTGAAATCTCTTTGGAGAGCCACATTTTGTAAACTTAAACTTCTCCTAACGCCACTTCAACATAGACTCGCCCAGGCCATGGTGTTTTGTGGAAGAGCCACACTCAAGGGGCCAAAGAGCCGCATGTGGCTCACGAACCACAGTTTGCGGACCACGGGTCTAGGGCATCCTGGGAGCCCTAACTGGGCAAGTGGGGATGGGGAGTGGTGGGAGGGGCCAAGGAAGGGCTGGCCCAGAAAGGTAAAGGGGGGTGGTGAGTGTCGGAGGGGAGCTGGGACAAGGGGACAGGAGGGTGAGTCTGCCGTGTAGCTCAGGGTCCAAAGCTCAGGGCCCCTTGCTTTCCAAGCTCCGTGCTCCGTGTGGCAGGCATCACTTTGTGGTCTTTCCTTCGGGCGACCCACCCCAGATGGTGTAAGCTGCTGGGGGCCCCACCAAACCTGGCTCAGCCCCCACAAAGGAGGAGCCATGGGGGGCGGGTTAAAATGACAGAGGCAGAGGCAGGTGGGCCCAGCTGAGAAGTGTGGTTTCTATCCTGAGGGCGGTGTGGCCGCTTAAAGGTTTTGCTCAGGAGTGTGGCCCGCTCGCTCCTGAGTTAGAAAATAGTCTCTGGAACAACGAGTTCTTCCAGGCAAACCCCCAGACCCAGGCAGAGGGACCCCTGCCATGGGCCCCATGCTTAGGAAGACCCTGGCCCTCCAGCGGCACTGCTCCCGTGAGCAAGGGGTCCATGAGCCCAGGACCGTGTGTCCACCTGGAGTCACCCCAACTGCCTTCCCATCACACCCTGGGGACTCAGGCCTGACTCCAGAGTCTGGGCAAGCTTCGCCCCAGCTCCAGCCTTCAGGAGGTCCACACCAGGTGTGTGCATGGCCAGGCCCAGGACAGCGAGTTTGGGGTGTGGAGAGGGAGTTGGGGGATGTAAGGGGGGCAGCAGGCAGCTGAAGCGGCTGTTAGGTAGGGGAGGGCGCCGCCATGGGGGTCTCCCTTCCTGGACTTGATTCTCTCCGCAGTGACTTATGGGACCCGCTGTACCGTGTGCTGGGCACCCCCAGGACCGGGCCGGGCTTTCTGGGCACCTGTGCTCGACAGGCCTGGGTGCGCGGCAGGAAGTGCCAGGAACAGTTCCTGCAGGCGGGTGTGGAGCCCAGCTCTGGGGCTGCACGCAGGCAGGAGGGGGGTTCTGAGGGGAGACAGGGCCCCAGGGCCGACCTAGCCTGGTGGAGAGACACGTGGGGGAGGAAAGGGCAGGGGGGAGGGCTAAGACCCGGATGCGGGCACAGGGAGCCCACCGCTCGTGTTTCTTGGTGTTTGGTGGGTATCACGGGAGCACGCCAGGGGTCCAGAGCCGGGCAAGGGAGTGGTCACTCTCAGGCTGGGAGCCTCATCCGGTCTCCAGCCATCTGGTCTCTGGGACACAGGCCAGGCCTGCTCCCTCCAGAAGGGGATTCCCACCGGGTGTGCAGCCCCCAGGAGGCAGCAGGAGGCTCCCCAAAGGCAGGGAGAAGGCGCTTCTCTGGCCCAGCCTGGTAATTAGGCCCTTCGATTGCAATTACTTTTGCAATTAGCTCAGCCGGCAGTTGGAACGGGAGGCGGTAATTTCTGTCCTTCACCGACGCTCCCTCCGGATTGGGCTTTGCGCATCTGTCCAGGGGGCCGGCGGCGCCCCGGGGAGGCTGAGCTCTTGGGTCGAGTGATGCTCACGCAGCCCTGGGCTTGGCTCACAGTGAAGCATTTGGGTCTGCGGCAGCCTTGGGATGGGACATGGGGGGCATGGTGAGGGGTGCGTGGTGCTCTCCCCCTTGAGTGTGGCCCGGCCTGGTGACGTGCTTCTAACCAGTAGACTACGACAAGGGTAATGGTGTCGCCTTCACGGTAGGGCACAGAGAATGTGCCTGGTTCGCTAGTGGCCTCTCTGGCTTGCATGTTCTGATGGGGTCAGCCACCAGGAACGGGAGGCCCACGGAGCAAGGAACAGCCTGCGAGGAGCAGAATGCTGCCCACAAGCCACTCCCTCCCTAGTCGAGCGTTCAGATGAGACCGTGGATCTGGACCACAGCCTCCCGAGACTGCGAAGCAGAAAAGCCAGCTCAGTGGGTCCCGGGCCCGGCTTCCCGCCCCTAAGTACGGTCAGATAGCTCATGGGCGTGTAGGCTGTTGAAGCTGCTAAGCGGTGGGGAAATTCCTATACACCCATAGGTGGCCCGTCACAGACAAACTGCGACATTACATCTGTCCTACCCACGGCCTCCACAAAGCATGTTAAAAACTACCAGCTTCAAATCTGGAATCTGGACTCCTCCGAGTTCTGCACCAGAGCACGTGGAGGGAGAGGGGGAACTTGCATGCCCTCCCCACACGTTCCCTCCTTCCTGGGATCCATCCCCTGCCTCCCAGGGCTTGTGCATGGCCCAAGGGCTAAAACTCCGGGCATGTCCCTCCCTTGCAAATGCCATCCCTGGGCGCAGCTGTGCACACAGCATCAGCACCGTCTGCTCTTGGGAGGTTGGGTCTGGGGGAAAGGTCCCGCAGGCCTGGGATTGGGCTCTGGCGTCATCGGGCCAAGGAAACCCAGGGCCCTCAGTGGAGGTGGGGAGTGAGGGTGGGCTCTTAGTGGGCCCTTCCTCGTGGCCCAGTGGACTCTGACGCTGTGAGATACAGCTGGGGGCCAGGCCGGACTCTCCAAGACCCAGGAACCACAGGGGGGCCCCTTGCCTGGGCCCGAGGGTGGTGCTGGGAGCCCTTGTTCCAACCTTCTCGGATGGCTGAGCCCCACCCCCCGGGGTGTGCGGAATGAGAAAGCAACCCCAGAGAGCCAGCAAGTTACAGGGTTGAATAATACCGTCCAGGCCCTGGCAACCAAGGGTTTGGGGGACGCAGCCCTGCCTGCCCAGCTCGTAGAGGGAGGCGCACCTCAAAGCAGACAGATTCTCTCCAAGCAGGCGGGTTCCCGAAACCCCCCCCACCCACAGCAGAGTTTTCGGTTCAACAGGCCCTCGATTCCATTAGAATTCACGGAGAGCCTGTTACTTGCCCGGAGCTGGGTTTCCAGCAGGAAGAGATGTATTAGCTCAGGGCGGTTAGGGAGCTTACGGATTCGTGGCTGTGGCCGCCCACCGGGCTGAGGCACAGCTGCCTGAGACATTCCAGCGCTTTCTGCCGGGAGCTCATTTTGAAATCAAAGGTGCTTGCTACCTGTGATGGGGCGGATCCGGTCATCTGTCTGCACCCAGGGGCAAGGAGGCTCAGGAATGCAGCTGTTTGCAGTTCACGTGGGGGCTCTGCCACAGAGGAAGCCAGGAGAGAGAGAGAGAGAGAGAGAGAGAGAGAGAGAGAGAGAGAGATCCCTGATGTAGGCAGCCATGATGGACAGCTGCCTGCCATGGCCATAAGCACACGGGACAGCGAGGTTAGCGGGACTAGAGCCCGCAGTCAGCTCAGCAGCGTGAGAAAGTCGAGCACATTTCCTTCTAATGACATGTCACTTTTGTTTTCGGGACCACTGGTTCGAGAAAGAAGGATGGATCTGATCTTGCCAAATATAGGATTCCCAGTCTCTTCCGATTTTTTTGCAGGTCACATCCTATTAACGTGGGTTAAATATTTAAACAGCCCCACGAACGCTGGTGCCGTGGGAGATGCTGCAATTTATATCTTCCAGCTCAGGCGTCCTTTGCTTCTCACCGGCTTGTCACCCTCCCCTCGCCTAGGTTTTGCCTGCCTTTTGCAAAAAGACAAAGAAAAAGAAGAAGTGGATTCCAGAATATAAAAAGGCTTCAAAATCAAAACCAATCACTATTTATATTGAAAAATCTCCTGCAGGAAGTAACATGCTTATAGACACTCACAGACTTACTGAGGTGGGGTCAGAGACGTCACACGCTGGGGCGGCCTGCGTCTTCCCAGGTTAGCATATCTGTGCAGGAAGGACCTCAGCAAACGTCAAGTCATGTTTTCTTTCTTTTAAAGATTTCTTTTAAATATTTTATTGACTTTTTTTTACAGAGAGGAAGGGAGAGAGATAGAGAACTAGAAACATCTATGAGAGAGAAACATCAGTCAGCTGCCTCTTGCACGCCTCCTACTGGAGATGTGCCCGCAACCAAAGTACGTGCCCTTGACCTGAATCGAACATGGGACCTTTCAGTCCGCAGGCCGACGCTCTATCCATTGAGCCAAACCGGCTTTGGCAAGTCATGTTTTCTTAAGAACCTGGAAACCCTTCCTCTCTTTTTTTCACCAAAAAAAGAGAAGTAGTTATTGACTTTAAAATTATGGGACTTTTTAGAGCACATGTTTACCAGGCACTCAATAGGCATTGGACACTTTGGATGCCTTATCTCATTCCATCCTGACTTGATCCTTACCCTAATGGCCAGGCCCGTTTTACAGAGGGGGAGACCGAGGCACACGGGAATAAGCAACAGGTCCCACAGTTCCCTTAGGAGCTGAGCTACAGCTAGAATTCCCATCTTAGGGTTTTGAGACCAAGAGAGCGTGAGAGTCTTTCTTAGTAAGAACCGTGAGGCCCACAGTTTGTGTATTTTCTTTCTTCTTTCATTTTGGGTCAAAGTAGAAGGTGGCTTTGTATACAGTGAGCCGGGCCTGCCCACCGTTTCAGAGAAGGCAGGACCGGAGCCTGAATGCCCACCCTGGCCGGCTCCGGAAGAGTGATTTTGGTTTGGCTCCGAGTCTCTCATGCTTGAAACAGGTGATGCTTTTATACCTCACTTGCTGTCTATGGAGGGCCACAGTGGATACTTCCAGATGATTTAGATTTCTAAAAAAAAACATCTGTGACCTCGTTAACATGCAGATTTGAAATCCCTGCGGGGGGCCCCTTCCTTTTTGCCCTGAAGGGTTACCATGGAGACCAACCAGTGACTGATTACCTGGAGGTGCTCCACACCAGGAGGTCCTTGGTATTTGTCAGTGCCGGGTCCTCGCCGCCTGCGGTGCGGATGCAGTGCAGCCACGCCGGGTGGGTGGCCGTGGTCATGTGGTGGTGGAAGGAGGCTCCCACTGGCACCTTCCCCAGGAAGTTGGGTGGGGTGGGCAAAAGTGGGGTGGTCTCTTGTGGCTCCGATGGGCCGCTAACTTGCCGCAAAGCCCCAGGCCACCCCAGGGGCCCTGAAACATGGCGAGGGACCGCAGAGCGACGGGACAGTTTCTGGGGGATATGGGAAGTCGGGGCGGGCATGAGAGCACCAGGTCCTAGGGAGGGCTCTACAGGTGCATTTGGCAGGTGGACCTGGGTTGCTGTAAGCTACAGTCACCCTCTTGTCAGGAACAGGGCAGGTGGGACCACCGCCCCTCCAAGAGTATGTCCTCAAGAGGGCCTTTCATTGCCATCTCACGCTCGGTGAGACGACACAGAATATCCCGTCTCTGCCGAAACCGGTTTGGCTCAGTGGATAGAGCGTCGGCCTGGGGACTGAAAGGTCCCAGGTTCGATTCTGGTCAAGGGCATGTACATTGGTTTCGGGCACATCCCCAGTAGGGGGCGTGCAGGAGGCGGCTGATCGATGTCTTTCTCTCATCAATGTTTCTGGCTTTCTATCCCTTTCCCTTCCTCTCTGTGAAAAATCAATAAAATACATTAAAAAAAGAAAAAAAGAAAGAAAAAAGAATATCCCGTCTCCTTTGGGCTTGAAGGGTTCCCCGCCTCAGT
>PVJN01002840.1:0-110585 GCA_004026805.1 Lasiurus borealis | reverse complement strand
CCCTGAGCAGTGGGATTCTAATGACAGCTCTTAACCACTTCACACTGTATGTGCAAGTGAATAATGTTAAATATATGCCTCAGAGAGCTTACTTCTGCTGTGCTGTCTCCCAGACTCTGACTGGAGGGGTCAAATGGGCCTGGGTTTCCTTATCCACAAAATGGAATAGTAACAGAACCTTCCTTTTCTTCAACCAATATGTAATTAATCGCCCATTGTGTGCCAGGCAGTGTTCTAGGATTGCTGAGGATTAAATGGGGAGAAGGCACTCCCTTCCTTAACTCCTTGCTCTATTTGTAAGGGACAGTGGTTCTCTTTTGTTGTTGTTTTTTTTTTCACTAATCTGATGTTATGAAACTCATATACAATTCACACTTAAAATTTTGCACTCAATTTCAGACGATTCATCAACCTCCCAAAGCCCACACATTGCCCTCTGTTGCGTTAAAAATTGTTGCAGGGGAACTTGGCACACCAGGCTCTCACATCAGAAACCTCCCATGCCATTCCCAAGTACCCGTATCACAGCAGGGGAGGGGATACCGTTTCTACAGACAACAGGAAATAGAAAGCAGACATATTTAATGATTGCAGTTTCACAGACAGTAAACCAGGGTAAGAATCTCTTGATCTCATGCCTCTTAAGTCCAGTGCTTTTCCAGCTGTCAAGACAGAAGGCCCTTCTATTCTAGGGTAAGGTTACAGGAGCACAACTGGGGGGTCGCGGGGGAGGTAACTTAGACAAGTCTCTCTTCTCTAGGAGCAATCGCTACATCCGTAAAATGGGGTAACTTCTGCTGATCCTGTTTCCCTCTCTCTGTGGTGCTTGCTACACTCTGGCTCAAAGGAGGAAAGATGCGCTGCTTCCCAAGAGCAATGCAGACCTGGAAGGGATGGCTGAGATCATTACTGAGAGTCTCAGGGCCCCGAGGGCAGGAATGTTCACGCTTCTCCGGGGTCGGCTTCCGGCTTTGCCGCCGCAAACTCGCAGCCCTAAAGTGTTTCCAGCAATCGGGACGTGCGAAAGGAACGCTCCTAGCGGGCGTGGGACGATGCCTGGCACTTAATCTGCTGAATTAACCCGCGACTGGGTCTACGAAGAACAACGTCCTCAGTCCCCGCGGCTCAGGTCCCCCTCCGGCCCACCGGCCGCCACACGCACCGCGCGGGCCAAACCTTTCCTGAAACTAAGGAGCAAAGACCTCCACTTCCCAGCGGCCCCACCTCAGGAGCTCGTGGAGCTGCGGTAACGCTCACCTGCACCAGCGGGATTCCTCCAGCAGCCGAGCAGCCGCGCGGTGGGGCGGGAACGGGATCCTCACTAGCGATGGAATGAAGGTGAAGATAAAATTTCGCGCCAAACGTCGTAGCCCCGCCCCGAGGCTGCCTCCTCGTTGCGTCACCAGCCCGCCCTCCCTTCCCGGGAGTCCCGCCCTCCCTTCCGGCCCGGCCCTCCTTTCCTCGGAGTCCCGCCCTCCCTTCTGCCCCGCCCACCGGAGAGCGGACGCGTGACGTAAGCACGCCTACGTGCCGCGGCCATCCTTGATTGTACCGCCGACGCCGTGCGCGGCAGGAGGTTCCCTACGCTGCGGCGTTTCCGATTTCAAGCTGGTAACGTGAGCTTTTGAAAGGAGACTTCCTCCATCTTTCTCCGTCTGTGTTGTGTGTGGCTGGTTTTTTTTTTTTTTTTAAAACCTGGATATGACGCACTAAAGGGCCCGACGGAAATAGAACCGAAGGCGTTCTAACATGGCGAACCGCACGGTGAAGGATGCCCACAGCATTCACGGCACCAACCCGCAGTACCTGGTGGAGAAGATCA
Source organism: Lasiurus borealis (assembly GCA_004026805.1). Lineage (NCBI taxonomy): Eukaryota > Metazoa > Chordata > Mammalia > Chiroptera > Vespertilionidae > Lasiurus > Lasiurus borealis. The sequence continues at coordinate 108,763 of PVJN01002840.1, read as the reverse complement.
TTCGGACTCGGATCTATGAGTCCAAGTACTGGAAGGAGGAGTGCTTTGGGCTTACGGGTGAGTGGAAGCGCGCCCACCCCTCTCTCTGGCCCAGGTCTCCTGGCTGAGATCCGGTGGGACCCGACCCTGCGGGTGAGGCTGGAAGGGGATCTGTCATTTAGAAAGTCCCGCGCGCCTACTATGTGCCCAGACTTGTAATAGGCTTTGGGCTCACAGATGACAGGGTCTTATTCCGAAGGGCGTCTCATTGGTTTTTTGGGTGTTTTTATTATTTTTTTTGAGTTGTTCCATGTTTAATGATAACTTGCTGAGAGTAGTCAGCTCGGGACCCCGGAAGTCTTTTCTTTCTTGGTACCTATTGTTTATTTATTTGCTGTGTCAGGTTTGATTCTCACGGTGGGCCTTAAACTTTATTATTTCAGTTTGAACTCACAGGCTCAAAGAGAGGTGAAGTGACTTGCCCTAGGTCACACAGCTAGTGTTTGATTTGGACACCTTTGGAAGGTTATTCCCATTTTGTAGATGAGGTTTATTCTCTGTATATATTTTTTAATCAATCTTTATTGTTCAGATTATTACAATCTTCCCCCCCCATAGCTCCCCTCCACCAGGCTCCCACCCCTCCCTCTATCCTTACCTCCCCGCATTGTCCTCATCCATAGGTGTACGATTTTTGTCCAGTCTCTCCCTGCACCCCCCTTTAACCCCTTTCTTCCTGAAAATTGTCAGTCCACTCCTTTTCTATGTCCCTGACTCTACTATATTCAACAGTTTATTCTGTTCATCAGATTTTTTATTCACTTGATTTTTATATTCACCTGTTGATAGATATGTATTTGTTGTTCATAATTTTCATCTTTACCTTTTTCTTCTTCCTCTTCTAAAAGAGTACCCTTCAGCATTTCATATAACACTGGTTTGGAGTTGATGAACTCCTTTAGCTTTTTCTTATCTGTGAAGCTCTTTATCTGCCCTTCAATTCTGAATGATAGCTTTGCTGGATAGAGTATTCTTGGTTGTAGGTTCTTGCTATTTATCACATTGAATATTTCTTGCCACTCCCTTTTGGCCTGCATCGTTTCTGTTGAGAATTCAGCTGACAATGGTATGGGTGCTCCCTTGTAGGTAATGAACTGTTTTTCTCTTGCTGCTTTTAATATTCTCTCTTTGTCTTTTGCTTTTGGTATTTTAATTATGATGTGTCTTGGTGTGGTCCTCTTTGGATTCCTTTTGTTTGGGGTTCTGTGTGCTTCCTGGACTTGTAAGTCTATTTCTTTCACCAGATGTGGGAAGTTTTCAGTCATTATTTCTTCAAATAGGTTTTCAGTATCTTGCTCTCTCTCTTCTTCTGGTGTTGGTATGCTTGAATTTTTCCCAGAGGCTCCTTATACTATCTTCATATTTTTGGATTCTTTTTGCCTTTTGCTTTTCCAGTTGAGTGTTTTCTGGTTGTATTTCAAATCTTTAATTTGATTCTTGTGTTCCTCTAGTCTGCTGGTAGGTCTCTGTATAATATTTATTTCATTCAGTGTATGTTTAATTTATAGTTGGTCCTTTTTCATCTCCTTTTGGATCTTGCTAAATTTATTCATCTTTTCTAGAAAATTCTTGAAAAACCTTGTAACAGTGGTTTTGAACTCTATATCCAGTCATTTGTTTTCCTCCATTTCTTTCCTTTGTGATCTGTTCGTTGTCTCCACATTTTTGCTGCTTCCCTGAGTTGGTAGAGTGGCTTTGTGTGGTAGGTGTCCTGTGTGGCCCAGTAGCTCCGCCTCCCCAGTTACCTGAGGTGGACACTCTTGGTGCACCTGTTTATGGACAGTGTGTACAGCCTTGTTGTAGTTAAGTCTTTATTATTGTTGGTATCACTGGGGGGGAATTGACCTCCAAGCCAATTGGTTGTGAGGATCAGCTGTGTCTACAGTGGGAAAACTTCCATTTTGGAGTCAGCCTTATGATATAAGACTAGCAAGATTGCAAAAGCCTCTGTGTTCAGCTTGGATGGGGTGGAGTTTCAGGGCTGAGCAGACAGCTTTGGCTTTCCATCAGTCCTGCCCTATTTGGCTCCTGGGTCTCAGTGTCCCTCGGTAATTGTTGCAGCCCCCTCTGCATGCACTCACGCTTGCACGCCTCCAAACCTTTGCCTTTCTGGCTCCCTAAGTTTCCGTGCACTCCGGGGACCCGTATGAATCTGGGCCCCAGGGTCTCACCTGAAACTGGGGGTCAGTGCAGTTGAAACTGGATTTCAGCCCAATTGGGAGGTTCTGTCTTCCCCCCGCTAGAGAAAGCCAGCGGCACAATTAGCAGTCAGCTCTCTGTGTGCGCACTCATGCTCATGCGCCTCCAGACCTTTACCTTTCACAGTTCCCCTGAGTTTCCGTGCACTCCTCCCTTTTCACAAAAGTCCAGATTCCCCCCCATGTTGAGTCTCGCCCAGAACTGGGGTTCAATGCAGTTGGGAGTTTCTGTCTCCCTCCAGCTAGAGGAATCCAGCCAGGCACCCCACTGCCCATACTCTCTACACACGTGTCTCCGTACCTCAGCTTTTTGCAGCTTCTCTGAGTCTCCTTTAGCCCCTTAGCCCCTCTCTTTCCTTCTAGTTGTAGAATTCCCACTCAGCCAGCTTTCCTGTGGTTCTGGATAATGTCTGTTCTTTTAGCCGTAGTTTTGAAATTGTTGTGCGAGACAGCAGTTTAGGTGTTCACTTATGCTGCCATCTTGGTTTATCTCTCAAGCTTTATTCTCTGTTATGTGGCTGTTGAAGAGTTTTTATTGTGTTTTGAGAATAAAAAGGGGGCTCTTTAATCAATCTGACATATTCAGTGACAGGAAGTACAGTAAACCCTCAATTTCTCTGACCTTGATTTAATGGACATTTCTGGTTCATATGTCTTGTGAAAATCAATACCCTGTTAATTTAAAAATGCTTTTAACCAAGATTTGGTTATAATTAAATTAATAGGTTCTTTTTTTTTGTTGGTATTCACTGTGTGTTTTTTTTTTTGTGTGTGTGTGTGTGTGTTTTTTTTAATCTCCCCATTTTGGCTGCCTGTTTGTGTATTTGGTAGATCTGCTACACCTCTCAATCTCTAGTGCAGGATAATGTCAAATCCTGTTTTTGACCAATTAGATTAGGTAAAGACTCAAAGCCAACTGGCCTCTGCCTGCAGACTGATTGGATTCAACTTGAGTCGTCCTCAGGCAATCATCCACAAGTGGGGCAAGAGGTTTTCCAACAGGGTGGGGCAATTGCTTCTGCCTGGAGGTTAATTGTTATTCTCAGTCTCTTAGTGGGCCTCAGAAACTCCATGCTGGTGGGTCAGCTGTCTTTCCCTCCCAGGCAAAACTGCCTAGATAGCAAAGGTCTGCTTGAGAAAGATGACCTCTACAGCATGAGGGATCATATGAAATCAGGGTGGCTGCCTTCTGAACTCTAACTCCAGAGTCCCAACCCTGTCTCGTGCTCACACTGCTCCAGTCCACTCTACCCTCCTTCTGCCAGAGCACAAGGTAGTGGCTGTGCACGAAATTTTGTGTTGGCCCTTTAAGAGGGTGCCTGCATTTCCAGCCCTCTCTCCCTGGCAAACAGCAACCCTGCTGCTTTTCACAGCCAGATGTTATATGGGTACCTTTCTCAGTTCTGGTGCTCTCTGCTGGGTGGCCCAGCTTGGGGATTAGACCCAAGTTCTCAGTGGCAACTCCCCACAGCTGAAATACCTCTCCAGAATTTTAGCTACTGTCTGTGAGAGCCTGGCCAGCCCTTTTCGTGCATCTGCCCTTCTATCCAGTCTTTATGTGGTCTCCACTTTCCATCCTTGGTTATCAGCGTTCTCTATCTAGCCTTCAATTGACTCTTCAGTATGTTTTTTGTGTGTTTTAGTTGAAATTCCAGTTTGTTCCTGGGAACTTGTGTAACATCCACTTACTCTTCTGCTATTTTTAAACTCCTTTACTCTGGGTTTTTAAAAATATATATTTCTATTGATTTCAGAGTGGAAGGGAGAGAGAGAGACAGAAATATCAATGACCAGAGAGAATCATTGATCAGCTGCCTCCTGCATGCCCCCTACTGGGTATTGAGCTCACAACCCAGGCCTGTGCCCTGTCCAGGAATCAAACCATGATCTGTTTCATAGGTCAACTCTCAATCTCTGAGCCACACCAGCTGGGTATACACTGTTAGTTTTAATACATTTTAGTGACTAGACCATATATTAGGAAAAAACACTATAGTAATACCAGTGAATAAATATGTAAATAAATATTACATATCTGCAACTATAGTCTACATATTTAAATTGAAGATTCACCTCTTGTAAGCAATGTTCAGGGAATGATTAGCACATGATCACACCATATCTTGAATAGTAATTGGTTCTGTTTATTGCCTGTGGTGTGACTTTTTGTAGCAGCTTTTAATTCCTGCAGGCTGGTGTTCTGAGTGGATTTGTTTGCTCATGGTGACTGATAACTAGATCTATTCAGTATAAATTTATTTTTTTAAATATATATTTTATTGATTTTTTCAGAGAGGAAGGGAAAGGGATAGAAAGCCAGAAACATCGATGAGAGAGCAACATCAATAGCCGCCTCCTGCACGCTCCCTACTGGGGATGTGCCCGCAACCAATGTACATGCTTTTGACTGGAATCGATCCTGGGACCTTCAGTCCCCAGGCCGACGCTCTATCCACTGAGCCAAACTGGTTTCAGCTATTCAGTATAAATTTAAAATTACAGTAATACAATAGAAAATTTTCCTTTTTTTGGAAAACTTTTCGATGAAATTAAATTTTTCACTACACAAACATGTCTACATAAATAAAAACAGGTAATTTGTCAATTTCTTAACATGTATTTGGACACTCCCTTTAATTAGTCCATTATCTCGAGGGTGATCTGATCATAAAGTCTGAACTGGGCAAGTCATTGTGTAACTTTTTTAGTAAAAGGTTTAACTTTCCTTAAGAAAGCCCTGCCCTTTGTTCTTATGCATGTAGATTAATACACCTTTGAAATGTCAGAGTAATCCTTTTTGGGAACACGTAATTTTGTTAACTATCCTGTCATGTAATCTTAGTTCTCTTCTCAATTCCAATGTATAAAAAGAAATGCAAAACTGTTATTCTCGGGAGCATTTGAGATCTTGCTTCCTGGCATAGCATCAGTTTGGCTCAGATAAACTCTCATAAAATTATCTACAGGATTGGACATTTTTACATCTATTAACTCCAAATGTGGTTATTTCCCCCCTAACATGACGGTGACATGTGTGGACTCTGAAGTTAGATGGCTTAGATTTAAATCCAGGCCTTGCTACTTTCTAGCTGTGGACCTTGAGCAAATCAGTTAACCTTTCTTATACCTCATTTTCCTTAGCTGAAAACAGGGCAGTGCTAGACCTTAACCTCATGGTTTGTTGTGAAAATTAAGTGAATTTGCCAACCACTGGGATAGGGGCTTAATCACAAGGAACAACAGCCTGTAATTATTGGAATCGAGAGTCTAGATCAGTGGTCGGCAAACTCATTAGTCAAGAGTGGCAAATCGCAGTTCGAGAGCCTAGCCGCAGTTTGCCGACTTCTGGCTTAGCTAATAGCCTGGAATATAGTAATTCATCAGTGTATGTTAGCTGCTATCATTATCACCTATTATTATTACTATAAAATGCACGTTTATTCTCCTCATATTAAACTGTTGATGAGTATTCAGTTGGACGAAACTTTGAATTAACTTTAACTTCTCTTCAAATCAGGAAAAGCTAGCCCTAATATGTCTGAAATGCCACTGTTTTGTGTGTTTGTTTTTTAGCTGAACTTGTAGTTGATAAAGCCATGGAGTTAAGGTTTGTCGGTGGCGTCTATGGTGGCAATATAAAGCCAACTCCCTTTCTGTGTTTGACCTTGAAGATGCTTCAGATTCAACCAGAAAAGGATATCATTGTTGAGTTTATAAAAAATGAAGATTTCAAGTGAGTAAAATGTTGACTAAAAGCTTCAATATCAATAGTCCAGAATTTGGTTTTGGTTAAGAGGAATGATAGCACATCTCATTTCCAGAGTCCCACTTTAGAATTTTGCTTTTGAACTCTTAAATTTGTATTTTGTCTGTTTTGATTGATCTTCTTTATTTTTCCAGCATTGGTAACTTATCCCCAAAAAAAGTATTTCACAAAATCACTGATGTTCAGGAGTAACATGCTGTAGAAGATAAGAGGAAAAACTTTGGTGTTAGATATAGGTTCATGTCCAGACTCTGTTACTTATTAACTGTGACCTGAGAAAAGTTACTTAATTTCTAAGCCTTATTTTCTTTACTTGCAAAATGAAGACAGAGATATCAACTCAGGATAGATGTGAGGGTTTCAGAAGATAGTGCTATAAATTTCACTGCACAGTGTATGTTGCATAGTAAATATCCCAAAATGTGAGCTGCTTATTTTATCCATTCTCAAGGAGCTCACAGACAAGAGACATACATAATAATAGTTCACACATAGGTAAAAAGAGACAGAACTGGTTGCAGATATATTCTTTGCTACCATATTATTTTAAGTGGAGGATTGATGGGTAGTTGATTATAAAAGAAAGGGAAAAGGAACGAATCTTACAAAATATTAACTGCTAGAAAATAGGTCATTTTTATTAGGTACTTACTGTGCGCTGTGTGCTATGCTTAGCATTGTACATGTATTTTGTCATACTAGTATACCACGCTAGCAAATTAGGTGCTGTCTTCTTTATTTTGTAAGAAGTGAGAAAGCAAATAAAATAATAGAACCAGAATTTGAACCAGGATGATTTTGAAATTGTTCCTGAATCAGCGTTCTGCTGCCTAACAACAATTTATATATTCATGTTTGTGTATTAGTTCTTGTTAGTAAATGTAGCCTATGCTTTCTGTTGTCTATTTAGTAACTCATTAGACTATTTATGTTTGAGGTAAATAGGTTATATCTTAATTTTGCAGGTAATATAATAGACTCTGAAAGTTGAGCAACACATCCCAAATTCCCACAACTAATTAGTGGTAGAATGGGAACTTGAACCCAGGACTCCATATTTTAGCTCTTCAAACTGCTCCATGCTGCCTCTAAAATTGCAGTTTTCTCATTTGCCAAAGAAAAAGAACTTGTTTATCCAATACTGTCATAAGAAAAGCCCGTTTTAAAACTCAAACTTTTAAGGATGAACTTTTAGAATCTTTGAGAACTTTTTAGGAACTGTTGTTTCACTGTCATTGATCTGTCAGGTATGTCCGCATGTTGGGAGCACTTTATATGAGGCTGACAGGCACTGCAATTGATTGCTACAAATACTTGGAGCCTCTGTACAATGATTATAGAAAAATTAAGAGCCAGAACCGAAATGGAGGTAAGTATGGTGCCATATGATTGAACCTTCATTCTTGAGCCAGTTTTTATTTCACCAATACCTCTGCCCTCATAGTCACATAGTGAGTGCTCCCCTTAATCTCTTTCATTGGACTATTAGCCTCTTGTTGGCCTTAACCAGCCTACCCTATCTACCCAACTTTCTGACTGCACCTTTATTTTTTCTAATATGGAGTGTTTTATCAGTTTTTTGCTATCCCTGCACAGGGGCCATGCTAATCTTCTCTGTAGTGTTCCAGTTTTAGTATATGTGCTGCTGAAGTGAGCATCTTATTTTAATCCCAGCCTTGTGTCACATGCTCCTCCATTCCATAATATTTAGCTCTAGAACAGTGGTTCTCAACCTTCCTAAGGCCACGACCCTTGCATACAGTTCCTCATGTGGTGGTGACCCCCAACCATGAAATTTTGCTACTGTTATGCATCCTGATGTAAATATCTGCATTTTCCGATGGTCTTAGGTGACCCCTGTGAAAGGGTCGTTTGACCCCCAAAGGGGTTGCAACCCACAGGTTGAGAACCGCTGCTCTAGAATGACCACCATAAAAGCCTTCCCCAAACATCCCAAAGTTAGTTTTCAATGTTACATCTTCACAGTTCTTGCTCTCTAGCACTATACTTCACACTACAGTATATAGACTAAGTGTACTTAATCATACTTATGTAGGAGTCCCACTGAAAAATAGTAAGTGTATCTAAAAGGTGAAGCCCTGTGCCTTTTATAGACATTTTTAGTGGTAAAATGGGTTAGTGCAATCAAAACCTTTTCTCAGTGCAATAAAAAATTGCTATTTTTTTTGGTCTTTCCCTTCTACATGTATCATTAAGCAGTAGGTTAAGAATTTGAAATTATACTTTAAACTTTTGTTAACTTACTAATTCATTTATTGAATAAATACATTTTAAGTGCCAAGTCATAATTGCTATAACTCCCATCTTGTTCACTATGTTATTGTTTGCTATGTACTGAAAATAACATGGTAAACGAGATGGCCATGGCCATTATAGAATTACTTATTTATGATTATACTAGAAGCCCGGTGCATGAAAATTGTGCACTGGGGAGGGGGACTCAGCACAGCCTGTGTCCTCTCGCAGTCCAGGACTCCTCGGGGATTGTCCCCTTGTCGGCTTAGGCCTAAGGGGGATCAGACCTAAGCTGACAGTCAGAATCCCTCACTCAGTCCAGGGCTCTTGCAGTCTGGGATCCTTCGCTCCTTACTGCCCTCAGTGGAGACAAGAGAGGCTTTTGCCACCACTGCTGTGCTCCCCAGCTGTGAGCCCAGCTTTTGGCTGAGCGGCGATCCTCCTATGGGAGCACACTGACCACCAGGGAATAGCTCCTGCGTTGAGCTTCTGCCCCCTGGTGGTCAGCGCACATCATAGCAACTGGTCATTCTGTCATTCTGTCAATTTGCATACTAGGGTTTTATTATACAAGATTATGTTAACTGTAGTAAGATAGGGTTTCTCAATCTATTGGCAGTTTGGGCCATGTAATTCTTTGTAGGGAGCTGTCCTGTGCATTGTAGGATATTGAACAATACCTCTGGCCTTCACCCATTAGAAGCCAGTAGCACTCCCCACCCTAGATATGGGGGGCAAAATTACCCATGTTGTGAACTACTGAACTAAAGTAATGTTTACTATAGAAATTCCGAAATTTTTCCATTTATTATATAAGACATTCTATATTCAGAAATTACACTTTAATTATATGATCTATTCAAGAACATTATCTCTCTAATTCACACCTATTTGTGCTTGTTTTGTGTTTGTCTCTTCTGCTAATTGGGACAGCTTCATTTATCCTTTTATCCCCAGCTCCTACATGAGGCATGGCACATAGATGCTTTCAATAAATGTGAGTTGAATGAATGAAGATAGGTGGTGAAGGCTTCAAGGGCTTAGTTTAAGCCCACCTTTAACAGTACTCCCTTCTGTGTAATTGCCGCACCGTAATAGCTTCATTAGTGAAAAGGAAGCTGCAGAATTCACAATTATTTTTGGCTATTTAAATTTATTTCCAAGTTGTTGAGCTTATATTTTTTCTCTTATTAGAGTTTGAACTGATGCATGTAGATGAGTTCATTGATGAACTTCTACACAGTGAGAGAGTCTGTGATATCATTCTGCCCCGGCTACAGGTAAGAGATAAAAGTGTCATATATGAATCATTTTCCCCCTACCTTGACCCCCCCCCCCCAAAATAAGTAGTCTACCTGTCTATGTAAAACATAGCAGATTGGAGGTGAGAAGAAAGCAAAATTTTAAGGGGTGGGGCTTTCAAAATAACACAAGGCGACTTTGTTCTTTAAATTGTTATGTCAAGGACACTGTAGCTAAGGTATAGATTTTTAAAATTTGTGAGAAGCTTTATTTCAAATTGCCCTCCATATAAAATTCAGGATATTAAACAAATAAAAAGGAGGGTCAGGAGTAGGAGCAGACTTTAATTCCTAAAATAGCACTGTAATCATCCTGTCTCCCTTGCCCAGAGATAAACGATTGTTCATGAAATGCCTTTCAGGAACAGCTTTTACAGAATATGGTTGAAAATACAAAGGGAAAGCAGATATAGTAGGTAGCTAAAGAGAAAGGGAATAGAGATTTCTAAAGAGAGAGTAGAGAGATGACTGAAGAGGGAACTAGGAGACCTAAGTTTCTGGGTTATTATTACAGCTGACTTGCTGGGGGACCTGGTTTTATTTTCCCTTGTATGAAATAAAAAATTAGATTAACTAGTGGTTTGCCCCATGGGCCTATTTTAAGGTTATTAGAAGGATTAAGAGGAGACAGCCCCACATTTGCCAACCAGAGCAGCTCCTTTTTCTCTTAGCATATTGGGCTTGAGAGTGAGATTTTATTTGAACATAAGCTTTCTTTTAAATGATTTTTTGCTTTGAAATACGAGCAACATTTGAGATACAAGTAATCGCACGGATCAGCCGGCTGCACATGACCCACCAATTTACCGCGACTCGAGCGTCGCATAGTTTCCCACGCTTCAGTCAGTGTGCTTGTTTACCTCGTTGTCAAAGCATCTTTTGTGCATTTACATACTTTATCACATTTCTTTTTATAACCATGGGTCCGAAGAAAGTGAGTGGAAAGGTCAGTGCTCAGAAGAGGATGATGTCTATTGAATTAATGCGTGAAATCAGAAAAATATGAGCAAGGTGTGTAAGTGGCTGACTTGGCGAGGCAATGCGGGCGTAGTACTTCAACGATATGCACTGTGCTTAAACAGAAGGAGTCGATAAAGGGTATAACGCCAGCTAAGGGCGTTACAATCATTTCTAAGCTCCGTAGCTCACTCCATGAAAAGATGGAGGATCTACTGATGGTGTGGGTGACGGAGAAGCAGCTTAAAGGAGATACATTAACACAGGGCATCATATGCGAGAAGGCGGGAGCGATTTACGGTGATTTGCTGGAGCAGACCCCGCGCACTTCCACGGACGAAGCATCGAAAGACTCATTTAAAGCCAGTAAAGGCTGGTTTGATAACTTCAGGAAAAGGTTGGCATTCACTCCATTGTCAGGCATGGTGAGGCAGCAAGTTAGGATGTGAAGGCAGCTGAGGATTATCTCAAAACTTTTTCCAGACTGATAGAAGCCAAAGGATATATCCCCCAGCAAGTCTTCAACTGATGAGACAGGGCTTTTCTGGAAGATGCCGAATAGGACTTATATAACGGCAGAGGAGGTGATGCCAACCACAAACCCATCAAGGATAGGCTAACTCTCACACTGTGCGCCAATGCGAGTGGCGACTGCAAGATCAAGCCTCTGCTCATATACCATTCGGAAAACCCCAGAGTCTTTAAGTCACATAAGATTTTAAAAGATAAACTGCAAGTTATGTGGAGGGCAAATCCGAAGGCATGGGTCACCAGGCAGTTCTTTGTGGAGTGGGTAAACCTGGTTTTCGGCCCTTCTGTTAAGAAATATCTACAGGAAAACAACCTAACCATGCAAGCCCTCCTCGTCCTCGACAATGCTGCTCACCCACCAAACCTCGAAGATGAACTCCTCGAAGAGTTCAAGTTTATAAAGGTTGTCTACCTACCTCCCAACACCATTCCTATCCTGCAGCCCATGGATCAGGAGGTGATTTCTAATTTTAAAAAGCTGTACATCAAGCACCTGTTCCGGCGCTGCTTTGAGGTGACGGAGAACACAAACCTCACCCTTCGAGAGTTCTGGAAGAACCACTTTAACATCGTGATATGCCTCAGAGTTACTGATCAGGCCTGGCTGGGTGTTACACGAGGACTTTGACCTCTGCATGGAAGAAGCTGTGGCCTGAGGCCGTAGCCGAAAGGACCTTCGAAGGATTCGAACCCGAGGTGCCAGTGGAGGAGGAGATGGTGTCTCTGGGAAAATCCATGGGCCTGGAGATGGATGAGAGAGACGTGAATGAGTTCGTCGAGGAGCACTCTCTGGAACTCACCATGGAGGAGTTACAAGAGTTGCAGTCTCAGCAACATGCGGAGGTTCTCCAAGAAATTGGTTTCTAGGAGGAGCCAGAGGTGGAGGAGATCTCTACAAGTGAGATAAAGGAGATCTTAGGAATGTGGGAGAGGGCGTCACACTTCGTGGAAAAGAAACACCCCGAAAAAGGTGCTACTGGTCGTACATCGGAGCTGTTTAATAAAACTTGCCTCACCCATTTCAGAAACATTCTGAAAGGGAGGAAGAGGCAAACTTCGTTGGACATGCTTTTTTTGAAATCGGCCAAAAATGCAAAGACCAGTAGCAATTAAGTTCAGTGAAGATTAGTTAAGTTACATTCAGTTTTGGGATAAAGTGTAGCATTAAGAGTGTAACGAGTAGGTAAATACACTTGATAAAACCAGTTTATTCCTTTACATTCTCTTTTATTATGTTTTTATACAATATTTGTCATTTATAAATACATTTTATTCAAAAAGACGTAACAAGAACAACTGGGGTGGCATTTTGGGGGCTGGAACGGATTAACGGCATTTCAATTGATTTCAATGGGGAAATTTGCTTTGAGATGCGAGCGACTTGATATACGAGCAAGGTTACGGAAAGAATTAAACTCGTATCTCGAGGTACCACTATATTAAGATATAATTGACATAGAATGAACTACATATATTTAAGGTATACAGTTTGGTAAGTTTTAATGTGTGTGTATGCCCTTGAAACTGTCATCACAATTAAGAACAGTGAAAATATCCATCACCCCCAAAAGTTTCCTTCTGTATAAACCCCCCCCCGCCCCCAACCCCTACTCAACCACAGATATATATGCTAGTTGTCATGATAGATAAGTTGCATTTTGGGATTAGTACAGTACATTCTCATTTTAGTCTGTCTTCTCCCCAGCATAATTTTTAAATTCATCCTTGTTGTTACATGTATTAATAATAGTTTATTTCCTTTTATTGCTGAATGAGTGGCTCCTATTCCATACTGGTGGATACTATATATTTCATGTGGTGAAGAGAATGAGATTTCAAATCTGAAAACTGGGCCCAATTGTGGATTGCATTATTATTATATTGTCTGCTATTGTTATTTTTAGAAATGCTTCAAAAGAACTGAAATAACTGTACTTAGAATTGCAATCAGGTTTTACCAAGGGTTCCAAAGCCCAGTCAGCTTGAAGCAAACCTATTGATACGAAGTGGTTGCATGGAGTCTAGAAGACTATTAACCGAGCCTCACTGAGGAAGAAATTGAAATTTAACAGATACATGTTATGTCAGCAAGAGATGTGAGCCTCTTACATGTCTTGGATTAAGTGACCCTCTTGCTCTGATTCTGTTATTAAGCAACCCATAGATCACCAGTTTAGCTTCTGATGTGTGCTGACATTGGCAAGGAGCTTTTGTGGAATGAATTCTAATTATATCTAACACAAATACTATGAATTATATATTGACTTTATTCACTACCAAACCTGGATACCCTCTCTGATGTGATCCTAGATCCCAAACTGTGGTGATCCTGAGTGAAGAGCATTTTTCTGAGGGATTGACTTAACTGAGTGGCATCTTTGTCTCATTTCTACCAACTTTTATAGAACGTTTTTAGGGATGAATGAGAGCTAAGTAACATACAAATGTTACTATTTATTCTAGGGCTGTCCAACATTGTTTATGCACTTAGCACTTATAAATGCTAAGAGATCTTATGAATCAGCCAGACCACCTGGCAGTTTTGAATTTACCTTTGCCTCTCAGATCCTATGTCACTCAATAAACCTGCTAAGCCACATCTCAGAAGAAAATGGAACCAGATGAATTGTTTATTCCCTGTGACTCTAGACAGCTCTCTGAATCTTGGGTTTTGTAGAGAATTGGTGCTGTTCTAAAGCAGGATCCAATACACTCTTCAGCCCCCAAACTGGACTAAGCCTCAGTGGATCTCTTGGGTCAGATTCTGATCTGAACCACTTCTGGCAGAACTCCCAACCAACAGCGTCCCAGCCATGAACTTATGGCCCTTATATATGAAGTCCACATTTTTTTATTTGAGACTATACCTATCTTGATTGATATCATAGTGGCCTTAGAGTATAAGATCACAGAGAATAGAACCAACAGGAAATGGAGATGTTCCTTTAGCTTTGTATCTGTTTACTGGGGAATTTAAAGACTAAATAGGTTTCTGGTATATTAAACACCTTACGAGCATTTTAAACTGTCAAGGATGTCTTTGAAATGAAACTCAGGAGCTCAGTATTGGGACTTCTGGACATAGATATCAAGGCCCCTAACACTCACTGTGTTTTCTGTAGAAACGCTATGTGCTAGAGGAAGCTGAGCAATTGGAGCCTCGGGTTAGTGCTCTAGAAGAGGACATGGATGATGTTGAGTCCAGTGAAGAGGAGGAAGAAGAGGATGAGAAGGTCAGGTACCTGGGAACTTAAGGGGGAAAAAGGGATAGTTACAGGGAAGGGGAATGGTATTTGTTGTTTTTAACTTTCTTTAACCAAAAAATGCAGTATTTAGTCTATAAGAATATGGGCTTTAAAATAGACCTTGGTTCATAGCTCAACTCTGCTGTATATAGTAGTGCAAATTACATAATCTCAGTTTTCTCTGGAAATGTGGATATGCTTATGGTAAGTTAAAAAAGGAAGGACCTAAAACATTTATGACTCATATTCAAGTTACAATATACATATGGAAAAAGGTTGGCAGAACATACAAGAAATACTAGTTCATGGAATCTGAGACATCATAAATGGAAGTGTAGCTCTGAGCCATAAAGCTCCCTTAAAGTTGAGTGCACAAGGAGGCACAATCATTCATGAATTCAAAGCCATACAAAGCTGAAGTGCTTTTCTGTGGTGAGTGAGCCAAAAGTAAGTTGTTTTTTTTTTTTATGGGAAATTTTAATCACATATCAAAGTGGAGAGATTGTACTTCAATTTACCCATCAGCCTAGCTTCAATGTTGATCAACTCATAGCCAGTTTGTTTCCTCTACATCTCTACCCATTTGCCCCCCACCAATTACCTTAAAGCATCTTAACATTTCATTTATCAGTTTTTAAAATGAGTTGATTCTAGAATAGCCTTCCAAGATGAATGTCCTTGGTAGCATTGTAAACTCATGGATTTAAGCATTTTTTATGCTTTGAACCATTATTGTTCCTCTTGTTGCTCACAATGTCCCATCTTTGGCCAGTGGGGTCCCTCAACTTGACTTTTGAGACTTTGATATAATCATAGTAGTCTCAGCCCCTTGCTTTCTGATATATGTTCTAGTAATTTTTTACTAGTTTCTGCCCCCAACCTGGAATTAGCCATTTTCCAAGGAACCTTTGATTCCATTTACTGAGCTACGATATTTAGATACCATAACTTGGGTACTGCACGTGGTTGTTGCTTTGGGTTTGGTCAGTGTTATTAGCTAGGCCTTTGTAGTTGGCTGAACTTAAAGGAAAAATTTTTTTAAAGATTAAAGTACACCATAAGTTTGTACTTAACCTTAATGATTTTACATTTATGTTTTCTTTTGCATTGGAAATTCAACTTCTTAAAGAGATAAACATGATCAGTAATCTCTTACTACTCTCAGTAAGTCCCAGAATAATGGTACTAACACTAGAATAATAATGGAATTATTGGGAAGTGTTTGTTTTATTTTATTGATTTTTTACAGAGAGGGATAGAGAGTTAGAAACATAAATGACAGAGACATTGATCAGCTGCCTCCTGCATGCCCCCTACTGGGGACGTGCCCGCAACCAAGGTGCATGCCCTTGACTGGAATTGAACCCAGGACCTTTCAGTCCGCAGGCTGATGCTCTATCCACTGAGCCAAACCGGTTTCGGCAGAAAGTTTTTTTAATTGGAGTTTTTTCCTCCTCCAAGTTATCCCTCCATGTTTTTCAAATTACTGTTTTTAAAAACACTTGAAGGTAGCCCAGCTGGTGTAGCTCAGTGGTTGAGTATCAACCTATGAACCAGGAGGTCACAGTTTGATTCCTAGTTAAAGCACATGCCGAAGTTGCGGGCTTGATCCCCAGTGGAGGGCATGTAGGAAGCAGCCAAGAGAGGATTCTCTCCCACCATTGATGTTCATCATTGATGTTTCTCTCTCTTTCTCTCCCCATCCCTGAAAGAAAAGAATCACTTAAAGGTAGAATTTGGGACAGAATAGGGAGGGAAGTATAGCTGTGTTTCTAAATGGCTCTCTATAAGCCTGTGCTTATCACTGACCCATCTATCTCATTTATAGTTGGAGAGAGTACCATCACCTGATCACCGCCGGAGAAGCTACCGAGACTTAGACAAGCCCCGTCGCTCTCCCACACTACGCTATAGGAGAAGTAGGAGTAGGTCTCCTAGAAGGTAAGGCCCTAGTCATTTGCCTCTTCCAGGAAGATTTTAAGCACTGTAGTCTCAAAGTTTGGACTTCAGGGAAGGAAAGATATGCCAATCTATGGAGAATGTTTGCTTGTCCAATGTGTTAGTTGCTGGAAAATAACCACCCATAAAACCTCAGTGGCAGACAATATAATTTATTTAAGTTCACAAGTCTGCAGTTAGTGATATAAGCTGGGCTTGACTAGGCAGTTTTCTTTAGTATTTTATGTTCACTCACCTGATTTGTAGTCTGTTGGCCAGTACAAGATGGCCTTAGTTATTAGCTAGGATGACTGGGGCAATTCATCTCTTCTCTATGTAAGTCTCATTCTAGGCTAGGTTAGGCACGTTCTCATGGTAATGGTAGAATTCAAGAGCAAACAAACCAAATCATGCAAGTTTCTTTCCACTATACGCTTGTATCACATCTGTAAATATCCCATTGGCCAAAGCAAGTCACTTGGAGTGGGGGGGGGGGGGGTGCTAAAAGTTACATGACAAAAGAGATAGGTTAAAAATTGTGGCAATTTTTTGCATGTACAACATCCAAGGCACCTACCTACTAAGGCTCTTCATCTGTTTTCTATTTAGGCGGAGTCGGTCTCCAAAGAGGAGGAGGTAGGCCTTTGTGGGTTTTCGTAATGAAGGCTAGGAATTGGGGCAATGTGGCGGGGCAGGGCGGGGGGGAGGTAAGAGGGAATACTGTTTTTGTAATTAAATTGTCACGCTGATATGGGAGTCTGACCAGTCATTTCCACAGCCCTTCCCCTCGCCGAGAGAGGCATCGGAGCAAAAGTCCACGACGTCACCGCAGCAGGTCCCGAGATAGACGACACAGATCCCGCTCCAAGTCCCCAGGTATAATATTTGGGTCTTTTGCTATTGGTTGTATTAACAAAGAAATGTAATAGGAACAATTAACCTCTTGTAATACTGGAGTGCTTGTGTTATTGTTTAGAAGAAAAGGAAATGGACTTAGAATTTAAAAATTAAGAGTTGACATCTTGACTCTCATTTATAGGCTTTGCTGTTAAGAGGAGCAGCCTCAGTTTTTTCATCTGAAATTTTAGGACTGAGACACTAATAGAGTAGTGGTAAATATTCAATATGATGTTTGTGTAATGAGCCATAAAGCCCTGGATGCATATGAAGTGGGTTCATTTCTCTTCCCCACCATACACACACCAATTCAGAGAGCTGCTATCAAACAGATGTCCCTAGCATAGACCAATCAATTTTTAAGCCAATGGGAGGTTTTGGGAAAGTGAAAATGACTTGGGAGGAATAGGAGGCTAGAATCTCATTCATTTATTGGCCTTTTCTTTCCCAGGTCATCACCGTAGTCACAGACACAGGAGCCACTCAAAATCTCCTGAAAGGTATGTATTGACCTCCAATTTTGACTTGAGAATTTCACTCTTTATTCAGAAACTAAAGCCTCAATCACAATTAAATTTGACCTGAAGTTTTGCTTTGATGGGGATAGTTAGGAATTCATTACAGGAGAAAATTGCCCTGTTGCCCTGAGAATTACTAAAATTATATATGTTTGTGGTGTTTTGTTTTTCTTTGTAGTGATAGGGTTATGTGCTTTGGATAGTGATAGTGCTTTGGTCTCAGGAGGCCTGGACTTAACCCCAACTAACACTTTTAACAGAATGACAATGGACAAGTCACTTTCATTTGATAAGCTTTCAATAGAAATGTCTATATGCTATACACTGTTACGTTCATTCTTAATCTCTCAGAGGTCATTTCCTCAGTGGTAAATTTTGGACAGTAATGCTAGCTAGACTCATTGTATACAAAACACCTCTAGTCCCATCAGTGTTACCGTACCCCAGTTTTCCTCAAAAGTCCTTACCCAGCTCATTGAACAGGTGTGTTAAATTAAATAATGTGTTTGTGTTGCCATTTCAGATCTAAGAAGAGCCACAAGAAGAGCCGGAGAGGGAATGAGTAATGGACTCAGTTTAGGTTTAGTCCAAATAGCCTCCTGCAAATATGAAGTCATCTCTCTTTGTGGAAGGACTAAGATCTACTCCCAAGGCAGCTATAAGAATATTTTAGGGTGTTTTTGGTATTTTTTAACCTGAAAGTCTCTCCACTCCCCCCCTACCCCCTTGGGAGGAGGGCGGGTAATGCAAGAGGTGCTTAATTTTGTATCTCTTTTTGAATCCTAATCCATATTTGAGGGATAATGCTCCCCAAGGGCTGCTTTTGATCACTTGTACAACAAACATTGAGGATTTGGAAAGTGAAGGGTATGTATGACAAGGAGATATGGCAGCCTAGTAATCCTTTTATTAAATTTAACATTCCATCTTCCTTTGGTTTCATTTTTAGTTTGCTCCCTGATTAGAACTGTTTTGAGAATCTTAAGATTTGTGCTGCTGCTGTTATATTAAAAAATCAAGTTAGTTAAAACAGTATTTTTTTTCCCCAGCAATAGCAACTGATAATAAACATGAGAATTGATTGATGAATAGCAGTTTTATAACAAAAGGATGCAATGCAAGGCTTCTTCTGGATCATTTAATCCAGTTGCACTGAACAGTTCAACAAACAGTAAAACTTAACACCTTTTATACAGCATTTTTATATATCGTTTCTCCTTCCACAAGGTTGATGCCCAGCTTTTATAAGAATTGACATTTTCCAAGTCTAGTCAGTAGCAGTAGGGCAACAAGATTGAAAAGGTTTGTTGGAGAGAAAACTAATGTCACTCAGGGTTTTGTCCTGAACTGTTGGACAATAATGCCATTCACAAAGCCAGAAAATATAGCAGGAAGAGACCAGAATTTACAGGGGCAGGTAGTGGGAGTTGTAGTGAAAATGATGCAATCAGTTTAACTTTAGACAGCTATATTCTGTCTAGGCAAAGCTCAGAAAGTTGGAACTAGGAACTGGAAGTGAGCATAGTGATCTAGCCTTGAATTGACAATGTTTGGATAATTGTGGATGTGCAGAATTAAACAGATTGCCCCAGAAGTATTTGTATATGTAGATGTAGCCAATAACAGAATCATAGGCAACAGCACTGGTGAGGAAGAAATGCAGCCATGGGTTGAAAACTGCAATGAATCATTCAGAAAGGAGAATTTGATGAGGATGCAGAAGCAAAATGACTGAAAAATGTTCATAGGGTCCCTGGCCGGTGTGTCCTAATGGTTAAAGCAAAGGGTTGTGGGTTCAATTTCCAGTCAAGGGCATGTACTTGGGTTGTGGTTCACTCCCCACTCCAGTCTGGATGCATTGTGAGGCATACAATCCATGTGTATCTTTAGCATTGATGCTTCCCTCCGGAAAATGCAATTGGGGGGTGGGAGGATTAACAATAAACAACAAAAATGTTCATGGGTATTGATAATCAAGAGGAGAGGATGTTGGGATCTTTGCTAGCAAAATTCCATTTACCTGTACTTACCTTTCCTCCTCTAAAAATGAAAAAGTGATTGACTTCCTGCAGCTCTGGTCCCAGCAAGAATTGTGAATACCAACTGCCTCAACAGGATGGATCCAGTTTCTTGGAAAGCCATACATATCTGGATATAGGATTCACATTCTATTGCTTGTTATTGAACTGAAGGATTATTGCAGCAATATTAAAGCATTTAGACATCATTTTCATGATTTTGAATTCTTCAGTGATTCTTTTGAAGATACTTCAGCTATTAAGAGTTATCCATCAGAGCTATTTTATCATACAACTATATATGACTGCCGTTAAAAATTAAATATAAGCACCTCTGTTTACATCTTTAGAGTTCTAGCAGTTATTTCTTGTGATCTAAGCAGAAAGAAATGTGTTTTGGCTAAATAACTAGTGGACCAACCAAATCATCCAGTACATTTAAGTATTTAAACGTTTGTCTTAAAACTCCCCAGCAATTTTTAATAACAGAAAGAAACCTCCCCAAATATAAACTATAAACTTCAAGCATACTTATTAGGCTGATGGTGAAATCTGGACCAAATTGGAGCAGTATTGCCAACCTATAGCAGGAAGCCAATTGTCCTTATTCTCGTTAGTACAAAAGAAATAACAGTGAATAGGACATGATGAGCATCTCTTCAGAAATTGTTTTTGATAAATTACAGGCTTGCAGAGGAGATGGAGCCTGAGGATAAATCCTGCTGAAGGGCCATTTCTGTTATGTATGTGCTAGCCAGTCTAGTAAATGAGGCCTTGAAACTATAGCTTTATAACTTGTTTTTTTATTTTTACTTTGGCCTGTACAACAAATTTGGCATCGTGTGCATGTTCTGTATTGAGAAATTTCAGGAAGGAAATGTTATTCCTTACACAAAATTCATTCTGATGTTTCCTATATAGTAACAGTTTTTAATGTTGGGTACAAACCACTAAATTGATTTCACTTCCCATAATTTGAATTACACTGCCTTAAAAATTTTGCCACAGGGCACAATGACTTCTTAATACTAAAAAAATAAAGGGAGAAATGTGTTCTCAGAGACAAAGGAAATAATGGATTTGGTGAGAGGCTGCTAATATAACAACCCAACTTAAACTTAGCCCCTTTCTGTTATTTTCAGCAGACTGACCTAACTTTAACTCAGCGTTAATCAGAAAGGAATGATCACAGGTACTGGCCACTCCCCCCAAAAGGTTAACAGGTTTTCCTCAGTGATCTGTTTTTAAAAAATGCAAATATACAAGTTCAAAGAAGAGATGAAAGGAGATAGAAAATTACGTTGAAGAGAGTAAGTGAAGATGTAAAACTGGAAAAATGAAACCTTGGAAAACAAAATACAAGATAAAGGTATTGAGAAAACAGGTTAGAGGAAAAAATGAAAAAAGATGATAAAACAGCTCTAGGGATTTTGACTCAATGGATAGAGGGACTGGCCTGAAGACTGAAGGGTTCTGGGTTTGATTCCGATCAAGGGCACATACCTGGTTTACAAACTTGATTCCCCAGTAGGGGGTGAATTAAAGGGGAATTATAAGACTCAAATACCTGAACACTGCCTATATAGAAATAATATAACTAGGAAATAGTGGAACTCTTAAAGTGTGCTAGTTGCATTTTTCAAAACAAGAGTCCTATTGTCTTTAATTAAAATACACACGACACTAGAAATAAATCATTATAGCCTCTTAAATGTTTTCTATAATTGTCCTCAATTTTCAGAGGAAACTCAGAAATAGATTCTCGTGGAAAATTTTCAATTTGGGCATTTCTTCACTTTCACATTTTCTCATCTTATTAAATCCAAGTAAAATTTGCTATATTTACTAAATACAGCATATCAGTCCATTTTTGTAAAATTGTATGTACACATATGTCTGTAAGAGATGATTAGAATGAATAAAGTTTACCAGATAACAGTATTTCTGGTTGATAGGCTTTTGAATGCTTTAATATCTTTTAATAGACATTTACATTCTTTACATGGAAAATGTGAGTTCTTTGAAGAAAGCTTTTTTTTATAAGCTTACCAACATATTTCATATAGTTTGCCAGAAATGCAAATTGGTAATCACTTTCCTGGGTGGTAATTTGGCAGTGTGTCAGAGGAACCTTAGAATTTTTATCCTTTTCACCTAATAATCCCATTTATATTTATATTAATAATCCTATTCACCATAATATAGCAACATACACAAAAACATCTTATCCCAGGAATGAAACTAGACCACTTACATCACATAAAAATTAAAAAATTGGTTAAAAGGCTGAAATTGAAAATGTAAGGCCTGAAATCATAAAACTAGAGGAAAACACAAGCAATAAATTTTGGACATTGGTCTTAGATAAGTCTCCTAGGGCAAAAGAACAAAAGCAAGAATGAACAGATAGAACTACATCAAACTTAAGCTTTTGTACCATAAAAGAAACTATCAACAAAAAATCAACCTACTGAACTGGAGAAGTTATTTGCAAATGATATATCTATCCAATAATGGGTTAATATCCAAAATATATAAAGGTTTCAAACAGCATCAAAGAAGCAATTAGATGAAAAATGAACAGAAGATATGAATATATGTATTTCTCCAGAGAGGACATAGAGGTGGTTGACCAACACATGGAAAGATGCACTTGATCATTAGGGAAATGCAAGTCAAAACCACAAAGAGCGAGGACTTCACACCAGTCGGAATGACATCACTAAATCAGCCAGGCAGGTGTGCTTGAGCATCAGCCCACAAACCAGGTCACAGTTCAATCCTTGGTCAATGGCACATGCTGGACCTGCAGGCTCAGTCCCCAGTAGGGGTTGTGCAAGAGGCAGCTGATCAATGAATTTCTTATCATTGATATTTCTTCCTCTCTGAAATAGTAAAATTAAATCAACAAACAAATGTTGAAGAATGTAGAGAAAAGGGAACCCTTGTGTACTATGTTGGTGGGATTCTAAATTGGTGTACCCATTATAAATACAGTATGAAAATTCCTTATATGGTAGCTTTATTTAAAAAAAAATAAAAAAGAGCTACCATATGACCCAGCAATTCTTTCACTTCTTGGTATTTATCTGAAGAAATCCAAAACACTAATTAAAAAATACATATGAACTCCTATATTCATTGCAGTATTGTTTATAGTAGCCAGAAATGGAAACAACCTAGGTGTCCACTGATAATTGGATAAAGATGTAATACTATATACAATGGAATATTTTACTCAGCCATAAAAAAGAATGAAATCTTGCCATTTGGGACAACACGGATGAACCTAGAGGATATTACTGTACTTGCAAAGTGAAATAAGAAGAGAAAGACAAATACTGCATAATTTCACTTACATGTGGAATATAAAAAAAAAAAACAACAACCATAAACTGCCAATACCGGTTTGGCTCAGTGGATAGAGCGTCGGCCTGCGGACCGAAGGGTCCCAGGTTCGATTCCGGTCAGGGGCATGTACCTTGCTTGCGGGCACATCTCCAGTGTGGGGCGTGCAGGAGGCGGCTGATTGATGTCTCTCTCTCATCGATGTTTCTGACTTTCTATCCCTCTCCCTTCCTCTCTGTAAAAAATCAATAAAATATATTAAAAAAAAAACAACCCATAAACTAAAAAACAAATTCATAGATACAGAGAATAAATTCAGGGTTGCCAGCACTGGAGGGGGATGGGCAAAAAAAGTGAAAGGAATTAAGAAATATAAATTACCAATTATAAAAAGTCATGGAATATAAAATACAGAAGAGGGAATGCAAGCAATAATGTAGTAACTATGTATGGTACCAGATGGGTACTAGACTTAATCACTTCATAAGGTATATAAATGTCTAATCACTACATTTTACATCTGAAACTAATACTGTATGTCAACTATAATTGAAAAGTAAATTTTCAATTATC
Source organism: Lasiurus borealis (assembly GCA_004026805.1). Classification (NCBI taxonomy): domain Eukaryota; kingdom Metazoa; phylum Chordata; class Mammalia; order Chiroptera; family Vespertilionidae; genus Lasiurus; species Lasiurus borealis. The sequence goes on along the minus strand of PVJN01002840.1, from coordinate 85,178 downwards.
TCATCATTTTTACTTTTTTAATATAAATATCAGAAGAAAATAGCAAAAATTTCTGTCTTAGGAACTGAACAAATAAATCACAAAGTTCCTGATTGATATATCTTTAAATTATATTTAATGGCAAAGGAAAATGTTAATGTCTCCATGTCACTAATTATACAAAAGATTTCAAAATTATATGAACTTAAGTGTGTGTATGTGTTCCCTACATAAGGTTGAATTTGCCCTTTTCAACTGCTCTACAATAAACTTGAATAAAAACTTTTTAAGGTTACAACTTCCATTAAATGTTTGCAAACTTACAAACTATATAAATTATAAAATAAGTGTTTCAACTACAAACACTTTTGCCAGTTACTGAACACTGGCAATTGCTGAAGGAGGGACAAATGAGATGCGAAAATTAGTCTACATATACAACTTTCATATAAAGAAAATCTAGGTTATTGGGTTTTATTGCCCTTAAATACTTTTTGCCAGGCCATATAGTTATTTCCTTTAGGAGGGTAGGCTGAGCTTGGAGCAATCTCTTGTTGCATATTATTTTATTGATGACAATTTCAAATATATAGAAAAGTAGAATTGCCGAGACCGGTTTGGCTCAGTGGACAGAGCGTCGGCTTGCGGACTGAAGGGTCCCAGGTTCGATTCCGGTCGGGGGCATGTACCTTGCTTGTGGGCACATCTCCACTGTGGGGCGTGCAGTAGGCGGCTGATCAAAATCTCACTCTCTCATTGATGTTTCTGACTTTCTATCTCTCTCCCTTCCTCTCTGTAAAAAAATCAATGAAATATATTAAAAAAAAAAAAATAGAACAAATTGAACACCCTATACACCTCCATAACCTGTTCTCTAAAACCTGAAAAGGAGGTGAAATATTTGAACAGTAAAACTTTATTTTTTTATTATTTTTTAAAAATATATTTTATTGATTTTTTTACAGAGAGGGAGAGGGTTAGAAAGTTAGAAATATCAATAGAGAAACATCGATCAGCTGCATCCTGTACATGCCCCACTGGCTATGTGCCCACAACCAAGGTACATGCCCTTGACCGGAATCAAACCTGCAACCCTTGAGTCCACAGGCTGACACCTCATCCACTGAGCCAAACCGGTTAGGGCGAACACTAAAACTTTAAAGAAAATCTTGAATGTTCCAAGTAACATTTTTAACACAAAAACATTTTGTTGGGCCAGGTATCTCATTAACAAATGAGTTAACTCCACCACTTAGTAAGATTATGAGGGATGCCGAAGCTTTAATATGAAAAAGTCACAGTAAATACACCTGATCTTAACATTTAATAAATACCTTTTCAGGGCTGTAAATATGGCAGGAAAGCCCTCAACCTCCTGCAATAGATTTCAAGCATCTTCCATGTTGGAAAATATGGCAAAAGCCCAGGTAGTCTCTCCTATTTTAAGTAATGCATATCTGAGGAAGCAGAACAAAGATAACACACTCACTGTCCATAAAATACATTTCTTTTTATTTACTCTGTACATCTCCAAAGAAATCTATAGCATTATTTAGCAAATTTGAGAAATTTAAACAAAATGACCTTACCTCAATGTATTAGTATCAAAAACAGCTAAAAAAATCTACCACCAATGACACAAGCTTGAATTCTTACTATAATTACGGACCACAAGTATTATTGGTAAACACCACCCTGACAAGTGTGCTTTCCAGGTAGTAGTAAAGGACTCAGAATGGATAGACTGACTAGTGTTCCTCAGTCAAGAATTACCTTCCTTTCACTCTCATTGCCAGTATCAGTCTCGGTCTTTAAAAATTCTCCTTCAAAAGATGTTTCAATTTTATTTCCGTTATGTTTAAATGTGTTACCTTTGAAACTCACTTTAGTGTTTTCCACCTAAATTTTCCCAGTGATAAAATGGAGACAGCAATTGCTTCTATCTGCAGTATATAGGTATGAGGATCCAATAAAATAAGGACCATGAAAAAAACCCTTGGATTTCTAAAACTATGTGAGTTACAATACTTGATTCTCTGAAAATAAAACAAGTCTCTAAATTGTGACATTATACTTCCATCATCTAAACAACCAGATGAATTAACCAAATTTGACTCTTGTAAAAAAGATTTATTAACTTAAAATAGAATTACTTCAAATACAGACAAAAGCAACTTTCTGTTCAAGTTGAATATTTTCAATACATTGTACAGGAACGTAAAAGAAAAAATTCTGAATCTTCATGTTGTAGTTTTATTTTATTTTTTTTTACCTTTTAAAAAGTTTTTGGCACTACAAGGTTCTGTAAAGAATAGAAGTGACAAATTTAAAACACATGAAAGTCTTTCTAATTCTTAAGAACAATATATATAAAGTCTGAAGCAACCAAAGTATGAATACAGCTAATAGAAAATAAAGAATGTAATTTTTTAAATTCTCTCTTTATACAATTCATCAAGATTAAACAAAACATAAAATTCCCTTAAAAATAGGGTAATAAAATAGATGAAATTTGTATCACTCAATTTGGTGATACTAGTAAAAACTATAGTTCATATTTATATACAAATAATACAGTTCTTAAAAACAGTCTTAGAATTTAAATAAGCTATCTAAACATGTTAAAATTTTAAATCAGGACCTGATTTGTTTTGCTTTCCATTAAATGTCACTTTTTCTGCTGAATGTAACTGACATTGAGGTACGGATACCCTTGAGACAGCAGGAATGGCTGGTTGCTGTGCATCGGTAGACCAGCTGAAAGAAAATGGACTCGCATTACTCCGACACGTTTCCTCTTGGTGGGTGGGGACAACGCTCTCTACACCGACGGGTGGCACATCTGTCTGTTGGACACAACACAGACAGGAAACTGAAAGGCTTGTGCCTACTTATCTGATAACCCCCTAGAATTAACTCGCAGCTATTCTTTTTTCTATTTATTCTGTGAAGATGTGATTAAGCATATCAAAACATTTGGTAGGGGGGAGGAGAAGGAGGAAAAGGAAATGTATGTTTGTAATAGTAAAGAGAGAAGACAAAATAGATGGAGCGGAGGAATCAAGGGGAACAAACCCACCGGGGAAGAACTCTCTCCCTAAAAAGGCTTGTATAACCAATAAAACTTCCAAAACCCTAGCTCTTTGCTTGAAAGAAAAAAAGCAGTCACCGTCAAGGTTCTGCCAATCTGTAACACTGGGATGCCCCCAGCAAAACATGGATAGTTTAGGAAGCCTGAGAGTCATACCAGTGGCTTCCCTTGAATTTATCATTCAGTCAACATTTCCTGAGTACGTATGTTTCTTTAATTTCTTGAACTCCTTAGTTTAACTGTAATAACTCTGGTTCTGATTTTTCTGAACTAGGTTAACCAAGAGCTGAACATTCCCTACTAGAATTGAGATACCTCTGAGGCAAGTAGGCTAGATAAAATCATCCAAGTTCCTTGGGCATTCTCCTTAGTTTGTTATATTCATTACTTAAAGCCATTATTGGTACATTGGTGCCAACAGAATATAGTGAATTCTAATGTCATTCAAATCTTAGTTTTACTAATCAAATCTGACCATGTCACTACTCAAATCAAAAACTTCTATTAGAACCCAGCCAGTGTGGCTCAGTGGTTGAGCACTGACCTATGAACCAGAAAGGTCATAGTTCAATTCCCAATCAGGGCATATGCCCAGGTTGCAGGCTTGATCCCCAGTAGGGAGTGTGCAGGGGCAGCCCATCAGTGATTCTCTCTCATCATTGATGTTTCTATCCCTTTCTTGCTCTCCCTTCCTCTCTGAAATCAATAAAAATACATTTTAAAAAATAGATACTTCTATTATATCCTGACTTCATAATAAACTGAGTCCAAACTCTCATGATATGGCCTCAGCCTACCTTCTCTAGTCTCTTCACCTATACGTCTTTCCCAATTACCTCATTCTCTAGTACCATTATTTTCTCTTCTTTCTCCTTTTTCCCTCATGCCAGGCAGGACTCAGAAATTTTGCATATATAATTCCCTCAGCTAAAAAACACTCCTTTCTAATCTCTGGAAAATATTTAGGGGGGGAGGGGGAAATCCTGAACCTTTTTCAAGATCCAGTTCAAATGTAAAAATCTTGTGTGATTTGATCCCTAATGTCCATATTCTGCTCTAACTGCTAGGACAACATTAACTGATTCCTCTAAGCTGCTATTCTCTTCTATTTTACATGTCTGGCTCTAATAAAATATTCATTAAGTATAGGAATCTTATTTAATTCTTGTTTAAGCAATAAGCACCTATCATAGTCTGACAAACAGTATGTTTTCTCAATAAATGTTTCCTGAATGCATGGATTCTTACGCCCAGATCCTGGTCTTCACAAAGGCTCCCTGTCCCAGAACCCACACAACACATTAACAAATTTGTAAGCAATGGTACCTTGAGTATAGAAAGGTTTGTTGGGCTGAAATCTGGCATTTCCCTGATGCATGAAGTTTTGATGCAAACCATAAGGCCACGAAGCTGGGACAAGAGGAAAATGGGGGCGTGGTGCATGTTCCCAAGGAATTGGAGGATTTAGTCCTGGAAAGCCTGGCTCTGCATTTAATAAGAAAAGACATTTTAAAACATCAGTTTGTTCACTCATATAGTTCTTCATTCCACAAAGAATACCTATGACTGACAAGAACTATGCTAAAAAGATACCAACATTAAAAAAAAAAAAATCAAACACTATCATTGTGCTCAATTTACTCATACAGGATACATATAGAAATATATATGCAATAATATGTTATAATTGCTATAACATCAGAAGGTGTTCCAAAGAGAGGGCTAACCAAGTTATTCAAGGATTAAGTTTTCCCTAAGAAAACTGACTAAAACTGAGTTTTAAGCTACAAAGAACAAGTTATGCAAAATGGGGCAAGGATAGCATTTTAGACAAAAGCAATAGCACTTTTAATTTAAAAGCCAGAATGCAAGAAAGCACAGTAAATTTGGGAAGCTTCAAAATAACTGACAAAATAGAAATAGGGGTAAAGGGAGGAAGTGGCAACAGAAAAGTCTGAATAGGTAGGTAGGATTTGTATTTCAAAAAAACCTTAGTACATTACTGAAGAGTTTACATTTTATCCAAAGACAATACCAACTATCCTAGAGTTAATTATATCTTGGCCTGAAAAGAGATTCTAAGAAGCTGAGGCACTGTTGCATAATACTTGAGAACTAGGATTTTAGAGCCAAAAAGGTCTAATAAGTTCAAATCATAAAAGCTCAATTATGTTGTGAGGATTAAATTAGGTAACAAAAATAAAAGTGGCTGGTACAATTTCGGGTACATAAGTAGGCACTCAAAAAAATATGACTCCTATACTTTCTCTGGCAAACTACACCCACCAATCTACTTCCCTTTGAGATGATCTTTAATTGTAGTATTCCCTGTATCTTCCAGATGATTCTTGGTGGATTTTCTCATTTAGGGTCACAATGAGGCAAGAAATAATTGAAAGACACTACCCTTATTCATTAAATATCCTATCAGGAACTCAAATTAGGAAATATTCGTTATGGAGGGGTAGGGAGCAAGAAAACTAAAACCCATACTAGCTGCATACTATGAATGGGTGGGTTTTGCTTGAATCTTGATTCAAATAAGTAAAAAATAATAATTTTAGAGAAATAGGGGAAAAGGAACAAGGGCTGGGTATTAGATAATCCTGGGTATGATCTTGATTTTTTTAAGAGATACAGTTTACAACCAAATTTGAAACAATGTCTCATATTTGATGAAATAATCAAGCCCCCCCAAATTTTTTAATGGCATGAAGGGGTCACATAAAAGAACAGCAAATGTTGATAACTATTAAAGCTGGCTAGCGGAGCCGAAACCAGTTGGCTCAGTAGATACAGCATTGGCCTGCGGACTAAAAGGTCCCAGGTTCGATTCCGGTTAAGGGCGTGTACCTTGGTTGCGGGTATATCCCCAGTGAGGGGCGTGCAGGAGGCAGCTGATCAATGTTTCTAACTCTCTATCCCTCTCCCTTACTCTCTGTAAAAAATCAATAAAAATATATTAAAAAAAAAAAAAAGCTGGCTAATGGTGATAGGAAGGAGTCATAATAGTTTACTCTCTCTTTTTGTGTACATTTCAAATTTTCCATAAGCGTTTTTAAAATAAAAATAGTTATTACTAAAAAGCTGGATATAAAACTAAATTTATGGCATATATGAACTATTTATAAATATGCAAGTACTAGAAAATGAATGGGTGAAAATAAGCCAAAATGTTACTTAGCAATTATATATAGGAATTATATGTAGGAATTATGAATGATTTTCTCTTTCAAATGTCCTATATTAAATATCTATTAATTAAATATCAGAAAAAATATCTTAGTGCTACAAAAATGCTACCAATATCTTTTTTTCCCCCCCAAAAAAATTGCTTCTTATTGATAGTAAAAGTCTAAGGCTAAGAATGCACGTTTTAAAGAAAATAATTGGATTAAATCTTGGATATACTATGATTTATTATGATAGTTAAATTACTTAACCCTTCAATTTCCTCAACTGTAAAATGAGTGCTAATGATACATAACATAAAGCAGTGTTGCAGTCAAAATTTCAAATACTAAAAACTGACATTTATGTACATTACATTTAGTTTTCATAACACTTCTGTGAGTTAGATACTATTAAATCCCTGTTATACAGATGAAATCAATGCACAAATTAAGCAACTGCCCAATGTCACATAATAAATGGTCCCTCCATAAACATTGCTTTCATCCTTTTCTTCACATTTATTTTCCCAAGTTCAACCAGTAATACTAATCACCCAAGCTTTTCTACAGACAGACAAAAAAGAAAAAAAAAAGGGGGAGTTACCTGAATTCCCCACGGTGCCGTTGTTCACCAGGGAATTTGGAGCCACAGTACGAGGCCAGTGTCCATCATGAGAGGCGTTAGGAATTGCCACAGGTCTGGCAGCAGGCTGTGCAAAGATGATGCTGGGATCGTTCAGGCCAATATTGCTGGGGGCACTGCCTGGTGCAGAGTGGATCACTGGGCCATGGATAGGCCAGGATGGGGCAGGGATCTGGAGGGGATGCATTGGCAACAATCCCATATTGTGCATGGGAGAATACTGAGCTGGTGGTGACTGGGGAAAGTTATAGATAGGCATCTGGACCTGATGGGGTGGCTGGGCTCCCTGCTGAGGTGGGCCAAGTTTGGGTTGGGATCCTGGCTGGGGTGAAGCTTGAGTAATGGCAGCTGATTGGGAAGAGTTCTGGGGAAATGGTTGGGGCTGGGGAGAATATGATGGTGAATCAGACTGCAGAGAAAAAAAAAAGATACATTTTTAAATTAATTTATAAACATCTTAATTTTATAAAAGCAGAGGTTATCAAAATAAAAAATTATGGCATTATTTCATTAGGATATTAAAAACAGAACTCTATGATGTACATAACAAATAGTAGAATCCCATATTACATGAAGGTATAATTTTTTGCAAGGTTCTCAAACCCACCCTCATATAGGTATTACTTCATAAACCTTTTTTCTGCCCAGAAATCATTCTCCTCATGTAGAACCTACATTTTCAATTGTAACTAGAAACTTACATCTAAATATCTTATAGTCACTTTCATTCAGTCCTTCAACAAGTATTTACTAAGTGTCAATTACATACTAAGCACTGTTTAGAAATTAAAAATACAATACTCATATGTATGTTCTTATAGAGCTTAAAGTTTGTGGAGGAAAGGAGAAGGAGCAGATCACCATTACATAAGCTATCACAACAAAGTACAATTATTACTACGAAAAAGAATGTAATAGTGTATGGTGTATACTGAAATCAAAGAGTGAACACCTAAACCAACTTTGGAAGAATAGGGAAGGTAAGATGAAAGAAAGAGGAAACCAAGGAAAGCTTCACAGAAAAAAATGACCTTTAAGTTGAGATTCAAGGGTAAACAGAAACCCCTCTGACTTTAAAAAGGGTTATAAGGAATAAGGACAGAGTGTTTCAGGCAGAGGGAGCAACATGACTGAAATTATAGGCATAAAAACATGTGGCTTTTAAAATAATTGGAACCTAAAGAAGTTTTATTATTATAAGGGAAGAGGAACGGCAGATCTGTGACTGAAGAACTAAACAGGATTAACATAATGAGGGTTCCTATAGGCACTATAGTTTAGACTCTATTCTGAGGGCAATGAGAAACCACTGAAGGGTTTTAAACACATTAGAAACATGATCAATCTGCATTTTAGAAAAAATGTTGTGGCTCAATAGGAATGAAATAGAGAATATTTTAAGTAAATGACTGTTGAGACTGTTTAAAAGACTGCTATAATACAGAGGTCCTGAAAGGATGGTAGCCTATGCCAAGGAAATACAATATAGGAACAGAGGGAAGCAAATGGCTATGAGTTAGCTTTTTTAAATCCTCACACGAGAATATGATATTGAATTGCTTTTGAGAGAAAGGAGGAGAGAGGGAGAAGGGAAGGAGGAGAGGAGGAGAGAGGGAAAGAAGGGTAGAATAGAGGAATGGAGAGATAGAAAGAAGGAGGTAAGAAAGTGGGGAGGAAGGGAGGGAGGGATGGAGGTGTGAGAGAGAGGTGAGAGAGAGATGTGTGAGAGAAACATCAATCAGTTGCTTCCTACATGTGCCCCAACTGGGGATCCAACCCACAACCTAGGTATGTGCCCTGACAGGCAATTAAACCTGCTACCTTTTTGGTGAACAGGCTGATGCTCCAACCAACTGAGCCACCTGGCTAGGCAGAGCTAGTTATTTCTGATATGCACAAATACTAGAACTTGGTGACTGACTGGATGTGAGGGTTCAGTGGCAGAGAGTAGTTCTGGAAACTAAATAGTGGGATCATTTAGTGAAATAGAGAACATAAGAGAGATTGGAGTTGAAGAGAACATAAGCTACATTCTAGATATGTTGAGGTGGAAGTGCTTTGTGAGACATCAGAATAGTAACATTCATTAGACTCTTCCCAAATCTCAGCTGACACAAAGGTAAGTGCTAGAAGCAGAGAATGAAAATTAGAGACTGTATAGGAAAGTGGTTTAGAGCTTAGGTTTTGGAAACAGCTTGAGGGTTCAAGTACTGGTTCCAAGTATCTGTTGACTTCACGCAAGAAACTCAAACCTGTTTCTTCACCTTTAAGATATCCTATCTAATAAAAGTGTAATATGCAAACTGACCATACTCCCTACATCCACAAGCCATGCCTACCAGCCAATCAGAGAGGGTATGCAGATTAACCCGACCAAAATGGCTATGGCCATAGAGAGAACAGGAGGGAGGATTGGGTTGCCCCTTAATGATGGAGAGAAAGCTAAGCTTTCTCCACATCCTAGCCAGCTTAAGGCAACAAAGTTTCAATGGCTGTGCAAGCAGAAGGCTTGGCTCTACTCCAGGCTACAAAGTTTCAATTGTAGGAGATAAATAAATACCAGATACCAGGGCTTCCCCACCCTTGGGTGGACGGGGTACGTGGCTGGCCTGCAAACCACCATAGGCCACTCCACACCACAAGGGAACACCCACCCTGATCCAGGACATCCTTCAGGGTAAACAGCTGGCCCCGACCTGTGCACCAGGCCTCTATCCTATCTAATAAAAGAGTAATATGCAGATTGACCATCACTGCAACACAAAAGATGACTGCCTCCATGTGGTCAAAAGATCCTGCCCCCATATGGACACAAGATGGCCACCACAAGATGGCCAGCAGGGGAGGCAGTTGGCAGGGACCAGGCCTGCAAGGGAGGGCAGTTGTGGGCAATCAGGCCAGCAGGGGAGGACAGTTGGGGGCGATCAAGCCTACAGGAGAGGGCAGTTAGGGGTGACCAGGCCAGTAGAGGCGGGAAGTTGGGGGTGACCGGGCCTGCAGGTAAAGGCAGTTGGGGGTGACCCAGGCCTGCAGGGAATGGCTGTTAGGGGTGACCAGGCTGGCAGGCAAGCAGTTGGGAGCTAGCAGTCCTAGATCGGATCTAAACAGGTAGTCGGACATCCCTCAAGGGGTCCCAGATTGGAGAGGGAGCAGGTTGGGGTGAAGAACAACCCCCCTCCATGCACAAATTTTGTGCACCGGGCCTCTAGTAAATAATAATAATCTACCTCATAAGTTTTTGTGAGATTAAACAATACATGGGGAAAACATAAACACCAAATTCAGGACAGCAGATACATTTTTAGTGGGCTCCTAAATGTTTTTCCAAGACTCTTTGTTACTAGTTTTCAAATGTTCTGGGGTTTCTTTCTAAAATGCAGATCACATCAAATTTAATAAGAGTTAACAGCTTTGAAACTACATAGACCTGAGTTTGAATTTTTTTAAATTTCTTGTTCTCAGGTTCCCAATATGATACCACTAATTACCTACCATTTCACATGGCCACTGAAAGTATTAAATTTGGTAAGTGTGAAGCACTAAAGCACAGTGTCAGCTTTATAATAAGCATTTAATTAATACTGAATTAATATAAGAAGAGCAAGGTGACTACAGATTCAGATAAAGGTTAAGAGTAACTCAACAAAGTTAATATGAAACCTGTGAATCTGAATTCTAATTCAATACTCTGTCTTTTACAGGGTATATTTCACTAGGTATCCATAACAGCTATAAGAAGACAAAAGTTTCAAGCAAGTGAAATGCCATGTGTGTGTTGCCTCAACATACCAAACCCCTAATATAGCTCTATTTTTACTAATGGTACAGATATCTTTACACTGGGCAAAACCTGCAACTTCAAAGTCATTACCTTATTTTAATCTAACAATCAACTTTATAAGGTAGTTATCTTATTTTACAAATAAGGAAGCAGGCTCAATGAAGTTAAGGAGCTTGCTCATATGTATAAACACAGATCTACATTACCCCCAAAATAATCCTCTTTCCCAACTCATATGCTTAGCAAGGACACCTTTAAAGAGCACTATGTAATCTGGAAGATTGCATTTACCAGTCTGAAAGATCAACCCTATCACCCAGCCAAAATAGTACTATCTTCTGGCCAAGACTAACCCCTTTGCAGGTAGAGTACTTACACATTCTGAGGACTGTCTAGTCCTTATGGATTGATCACCCTGTTGCTGGGATGAATTAGCCACTTGTTGGGCATTTACAAGGTTGCGAACCAGCTGGGCTGCTAAGAGAAAATGTTAGAAAGAAAATCAAAAGAAAGAAGTGACAATCTTAAAAGTCTCAAGTCTCTCTAAGTCTCTTTTATAAACTTGGATTTTTAAACTATGAAATGTTAGTGAAGGACTTATGACAACTATTTTTTAAAGCCATTTTTCAATCCTGATCATTAGAAAATATACTGGTCCTAGAAATCAGAACAAATGTCACACTGCTTTTCTTAAGAAGACAATAAGTTTATTTGAAAAATAACCTTGTGTAATAAGAATCTGAATAACTGAAAATCATCACTTCTAAAATATTTTTTTTCCTTCAATACACTCTCATTTGGTTTCTAATTCTTAAAATGCCTTATGAAATATAAAAAGAACAGATCTCTCTCTCTCATAACAACAATGAGAAAAGGTATAATTCCTCATATATATATATATATTCTCATTAACTTGATGGGGGGGGGCTGTGTGGAAATTAACTACTATTAACTTTTTTTTTAATTCAGGGAGAGGAAGGGAGAGGGAAAGATAGAAACATCAATGATGAGAAATATCAACTGGCTGCCTCCTGCATGCCCTCCGTACAAGGGATCAAGCTCACAACCTAGGCATTTGCCCTGACTGGAATCAAACTGTAATCACTTGGTTCATGGGTCAACACTCAACCACTGAGCCACACCAGCTGGGCTGTTAATTTTTATATTGAGAGAAATAGAGTGTGACTAAAATCTGAAGAATACTGAGAGGGAACTGACTGAATACAACAGGACTGCTAAGAACTAGAAAGTGAACATATCCAAATAGTGTTGAAGATAAAAGCCTGTCTAAATTTTATCTTTTTAAAAAATCATAAGGTCCAAAATAATACATCTAGGTTTGGAACAGAGAAGAATTTGAGTCTTTAGAATGACATCAGTATAAATTACTTCATTTTCACCAGAAGCTATTAATCTTTTCTATTTACCTGCCACACTGCTATTCCTCTGACGGGCCAGCTTGACCTCTGGGCACTCCCTTCGTACATGTCCCGCATCTCCACATATAAAACATCTGAGATCTCGTGGTTCTCTGAAGTCTCGAGTATCATGGAGGTCTCGATGGTCAAGGTCTCGAGAGTCTTTCTCTTCTTCATTCCCTTCCTTCTCTTCTTCACTGTCTTTCTTCTTTACTCTAAACAGTAAACTGCTGATACCAATAATGTGGGGCTAGGGACTTGTAAACTGAGGGAGTCACAAAACAACTAAACTATACAAGAGTCTCACAATTAAAAGAACTAACATGCCCATGTTTCATGCATCTTTTTGAAGGCAAAGGAACTCACATTTATAGCACACCTACTCATATGGCAAAAACTGAGCATTCTAGTACTTTTATAATAAAATATCAAATTAAAAACATTTTTAAAACATCTAAATTTAATCTTGTAACAATCCTTAGAGATTGGTATTATTTTCTTTTATAGAAGAAAAAACTTGGGTTTAGGGAAGATAAGTATCTTGCCTAAACTTAGAAAATAAAATAGCAGTGATAAAAACTAGGGAACCTGTTCTGCCTGAAAAGTTCTAAGCCTTTATAATTAGGAAAGACATGTTAACTAAAGAAGGGATTTTCCTGGCCTATTAAACATAGTACATCCTATCTAATAAAAGAGTGATATGCAAATTGACCTGCCTATGCTACATCCACAAGCCATGCCCACCAGCCAATCAGAGTGTGTATGCAAATTAACCCAACCAAGATGGCTACTGTCAGAGAGAGAGCAGGAGGGAGACTTAGGTTGCCCCTGGCAATGGAGAAAGCCAAGCTTTCCACACACCCTGGCCAGCCCAGGCCTCCGCTAAGGCAACAAAGTTTCAATGGCTGCTGCCACAGAGTGAGGCTTGGATTGCCCCTGGTGATGGAGGAAGCCAAGCTTTCAGCACACCCTGATTGGCTCAGGCCTCCTCTTAAGGCAAGAAAGTTTCAATGACTGCCACCACAGAGCCAGCAGAAGGCTTGGCTCCACTCCAGGCTACAAAGTTTCAATTGTAGAAGATAAATAAATCCCAGATACCTGGGCCTCCGCTTCAGTCATCGGGAGGTTTGGCCGGCCTGCAAACCACCACAGGCCCCTCGCCTAGGCCACCCCACGCCCCAAGGTAACCCCCACCCTTATCTGGGACATCCTTCAGGGCAAACCATCGGGCCCCCACCCATGCACCAGGCCTCTATCCTATCTAATAAAAGAGCAATATGCAGATTGACCATCATTCCAACACACAAGATGACTGTCCCCATGTGGTCAAAAGATCCTGCCCCCATGTGGACACAAGATGGCCACCACAAGATGGCCAGCAGGAGAGGGCAGTTGGCAGGGACCAGGCCTGCAAGGGAGGGCAGTTGTGGGCAATCAAGTCAGCAGGGAAGGGTAGTTGGGAGGGACCAGGCCTGTAAAAGAGGGCAGTTGGGGGCGATCAAGCCTACAGGGGATGGCAGTTAAGGGTGACCAGGCCGGAAGAGAAGGGAAGTTGGAGGTGACCGGGCCTGCAGGGCAGGGCAGTTGGGGGGACCCAGTCCTGCAGGTGAGTGCAATTAGGGGTGACCAGGCCCACAGGGGAGGGCAGGTAGGGGCAAACAGGCTGGCAGGCGGAAGCGATCAGGGGCAATCAGGAAGGCAGGCAGGCGAGCAGTTGGGAACCAGCAGTCCTAGATTGTGAGAGGGATGTCCGACTGCCTGTTTAGGCCCGATCCAGATAGGGCCTAAACGGGCAGTCGGACATCCCTCTAGGGGTCCAAGATTGGAGAGGGAGCAGGCTGGGCTGAAGGACATCCTCTCCCCCCAAACCCCCAGCAGCACAAATTTCATGCACCGGGCCTCTAGTACATATATATATATATATAATGCAGGAAAGTATTTTTCATAGATATATATTTTAGGAGGTACAAAAAATGCATATTCCTCAAGGTAAATGTTATTAATTTCACAGCATATATCTAAAAAATTCAGTTAATTATATTTTAACTATTGGTTTGTAAGACTGAGGTCCTCTGCTAGAATCCCATAACTTGGTCTTTTTTTTCTTGGCTCTTAGCACAGTGCCCAGCATACAGTAGGTGTCAATAAATGCTTCTTTAATTAAAAAACAAAACAAAACAAAGACAAAACATTTAATAAATGAATGAATATTATGAGACACCACAGTACCACAAATAAAGCCCTTAACTTTCTTACTTAAAGATATCTGAACACAGTTATAGCTACAATTGACCTTAACTTTAATTTTTCTGTAACACTGATACAAAATCATTTGCCAACCTTCTCCTTTTAGGACAGTCTTTCATGTAGTGGCCTATTTTTCCACAAACACGGCAACATCGATCATTGGGAGCCAGTTCACCATCTGTTAATACTCTGGAATCAAAGAAGTACTCCTAGGGAGAAAATACAACTTTATTAGAAAAAAAATCACTTAAACGCTTTTTAAAACAAATGGAAAGGAAACCAAGATGCAAAAGTGTTTTTTAAAAAAAGAGAATACATAATAACAAATATTTCACTGCAATTAAAATGATATGAAAATGAGATTCCAGGGCAACAAAATGATGAGAGAGAGAGAGAGAGAAAGAGAGAGAGAAAAGAAACTAACAAAAAAAGAGATTCTGATTTATCATCATCACTATTTCAGTTGTTAACAATACTAAACACTTTACAGCCATACTGTTTTCTCATTCATCTGTAGCATCTCTGCATAATATCTCAATATGGTAGGTACTATATTCATTTTTATTTTCTACATGAGGAAATTTAGCTTCAGAAAAGTCATTTGCCGAGAGAGAGAGAGACATCAGTGAGAGAAAAATATCAACATCGATCTGCTGCCTCCCGCATGCCCCCTGCTGGAGATCAAGCCCCTAACCCAAGTCATGTGCCCCGACCAGGAATAATCGAACTGGTGACGACCTCTTGGTGCATGGGTTAATGCTCACTGGCTGGGTGAACCAAGCTCACTTTTGCTTTATGAGAGCATCTTGTAAGTTTTAGCTCCATTTGACACTATCACAAAGACTAATTTGTTCTGACAGAACACATATCTCTGGAAAGCAAGAAAAGATATCTCCTTAGTATGCTTCAAATCTATCTAAAGTCAAAGATAAAAGTAGGAGACATACTCACAATAATAAGTATTGGTGAGGATGCAGAAAAACTAGAACACACATATATTGATGGTGGGAACATAAAATAGCACAGCTGCTTTATAAAACAGTTTGGCAGTTCCTAAGAAAAGTTAACATAAATTTGTCAAAACGGCCCAGCAATTCCACTGTTAGGTATATTCACACCCCTAAAATGAAAACATCCATCTAAAAATTTGTACAGAAATATTCACAGCAGCGTTACTCATAATAGCCAAAACTATAAAACACACAAATGGCCATCAAATGAATGGATGGATAAAATGTGATATATATCCATTCAATCATAAAAAGGAATGAAATTTTGATACATGGTACAACATGAAGGAACCCTAAAGAGATTACACTAAATGAAAGAAATCAGTAACAAAATGCTGCTTATTCTGTGACTCTATTTACATGAAATATACACAATAAACAAATTTACAGAAACAAAAGGTAGATTAGTGATTTGGGGAGAGGGAGAGAGAAGGAATGGGGATTGACTGTTAATGGGAACAGGAGTTTCCTTAAGAGAAGATGAAAATGTTCTAAAATTGGATTGTGCAGGTGCACAATCATGCAAATATAACAAAAAACACTGTATTGGTCACTATATGGGCGAATTGTACAGAATGTGAATTATATTTCAATAAAGCAGTATTTTTTTGAAATTCTTCACATTTACTACTGATGAAAACAATGTAGCTAAATAAAATCATCGTAATACCAGGACAAAATGAAGGCCTTTCTCAATTCACTCAGTTGCCTAAGGCAGAAACCTAGGAGTCATCCTCAACTTCTCCTGCACCATAACCTGCAGTTAATCACCAAATTGCATCCATTTGATTGCTGAAGTTCTTCAATGCATCCAGTTAAGGTGATCTAGACCTGGGGTCAGCAACTTTTTCTATAAAGAGCCAGGTGGTAAATATTTTAGGTGTTGTGGCAAAACTGAAAATAGTATATAGGTTAGGTGCTTATATAACAAGAGAGGAAGCAAATTTCTACAAAAATTTGTAGTAAAGAATTACAAAAATACTAATAATTGAATATAATGTTTTTGTAATACAAGTTTACTAATTAACAAATGTCCTTCAGAAATACATTTCTCTTAGTTGAAGTTTAAAATTAGTATTTCCTATAACTAAAATCAATGGCAAACGTTCATCTATTAAATCAGGGATGGGGAACATCTGGCCCATAGGCCATATAAAGCCGGGGAAATAATTTGGTCAGGCCCTGTCAAGGCATTAGGAATGAGCTAATTAAATATCTGACCAAATACAGCGGGCTAATTTTTTTGTTTCGTATTTTTTCCATTTTTTTAAATTAATGTATTACATGTGTACATATCTTCCAATTGCCCCACCACCACCCTCCCATACATGCCTTTTACCACCCACCCCCCAGTGCAGGATAATTTTTAAGTTGATAATTTTGTATGGCAATAGAATCATGTTATAAATATCCAAATGGCCTTTGGAAGAAAAAAGGTTGCCCACCACTCTGTAAAATGCTAATCTGCAATTACATTTTATGTATTTCATCTCTGAAAATATTTTCACAGATGAAAAGGTTAAAGACTCAAGAGAATAATAAAGGATATAGAATGCATATGGAAGGACCAGTCTCTGATAAAGAAGAGAGATCTGTAGATGCAGGCAGAATTATAGATCTAGTAGCAGACTATTGAAAGATTTGTTCTCTGATACTTTTTTTTTCTGAGGGAAAATATCTAATTGTGAGAATGGCAGAGGTGAAAGATGGAAAAAAATGCAATGGGTATTGACTTTTGAGTAAAAGAAATGAAATATCAAATAGTTCTTATTGAATAGGAAATACAGGTAAGTAAAGAAATCTAGTAAGAATGTTAGATAAAGAGAATCCAAGATGGCAACATAGATGAGCACCTAAACTGCTGCCTCAACAACAATTTCAAAACTATAACTAAAAGACAGAACAGACATCATCCAGAACCCCAGGAAAGCTGGTTGAGTGGAAATTCTACAACTAGAAGGAAAGAGAGGGGCTCACAGAAACCCAGAGGAGCTGCAAAAAGCTGAGGTATGAAGACACACGCGTGGAGAGAGCGGGTGACAGATTGCCAGCCTGGCTTCCTCTGGAAGGTGGGAAGACGGGAGATTCCCAACTGCACTGAACTCCTTATCCCACGGCACTGAACTCCAGGTCTGGCCGAAACTCATACGAGGGAGTTTGGACTGTGAAAAGGGAGAAGTGCACAGAAATTTAGGGCAGAGGTCTGGTGAAGTACACAGCACTTTGCGCAGAAGACGGACTGCTGATTGTGATGCTGGCTTTCAAGAGTGGGCGGGAGACAGAGCTTCCCAACTGCGCTATTTCTAACTCCACTAAACCTCAGTTTTGGGCAAGACCCTGGGGACCCAGACTCATATGGGTCCTGGAGCACAGGGGAGCCGGAAAGGCAGCGGTCTAGAGGCACTGGGCATGCGCACAGGGACTGCTCCAACTATTACTCAGAGACACATGAGACCTAGGGACTGAAAAGTGCGGGGCCGACTGGAAGGCAAGGTGATCCGTTAAGTCCTGAGACTTCACCCCTCCCAAGCTCAACAGAGAGGCTTTTGCAGTTTTGCAAGTCTTCTATCATAAGGCTGAATCCAACACAGAAGTTCCCCCAGCATAGTGAAAATGCCAAGACAAAGGAACAGATCACAAACAAAAGAAATAAAGGAAAACAAACGACTGGATATAGAGTTCAAAACCACGGTTATAAGGTTTTGCAAGAATTTCCTAGAAAAGATGGACAAATTTAGTGAGACCCAAGAGGAGATAAAAAAGGACCAAATAGAAATTAAACATACACTGACTGAAATAAAAAATATTATACAGAGACCTAACAGCAGACTGGAGGAAGGCAAGAGTCAAGTAAAAAATTTGAAATATAAAGAATCAGAAAACACTCAACTGGAAAAGCAAGAAGAAAAAAGAATTAAAAAATGTGAAGATAATGTAAAAGGAGCCCCTGGGACAACTTCAAGCGTACCAACATCAGAATTATCGAGGTGCCAGAAGAAGAGAGAGAGCAAGATACTGAAAACCTATTTGAAGAAATAATGACTAAAAACTTCCCACATCTGGTAAAAGAAATAAACTTACAAGTCTAGGAAGCACACAGAACTTCAAATAAAAGGAATCCAAAGAGGACCACATTAAGACACATCATAAAGTACCAAGAGCAAAAGACAAAAAGAGAATATTGAAAGCAGCAAGAGAAAAACAGTTCATTACCTACAAGGGAGCACTCATACGACGGTCAGCTGATTTCTCAACAGAAACTATGCAGGCCAGACGGGAGTGGCAAGAAATATTCAATGTGATGAATAGCAAGAACCTACAACCAAGAATACTCTATCCAGCAAAGCTATCATTCAGAATTGAAGGGCAGATAAAGAGCTTCACAGATAAGAAAAAGCTAAAGGAGTTCATCAACTCCAAACCAGTATTATATGAAATGCTGAAGGGTACTCTTTTAGAAGAGGAAGAAGAAAAAGGTAAAAGATAAAAAATTATGAACAAATACATATCAACAAGTGAATCTAAAAATTAAGTGAATTAAAAATTTGATCAACAGAATAAACTGGTGAATATAATAGAATCAGGAGCACAGAAAGGGAATGGACTGATAATTCTCAGGGGGAAGGGGGTGAGGGGAGGTGCAGGAAGAGATTGGACAAAAATCATACACCTATGGATGAGGTCAATGCGGAGGGAGGTAAGGGTAGAGGGAGGGGTGGGAGCTGGGTGGAAGGGAGTTATGGAGGGGAAAAAAAGAGAAACAAATGTAATAATCTGAATAAAGATTTAATTTAAAAAAAATAGATAGATAGATAGATAGATAGATAGATAGATAGATATCACTGGGGGGAAAAAAAACAAGAATGTCAGATAATGCAAAAAAACAATGAAATCTTACCATTTGGGACAGCATGGATGGACCTGGAGGAAATTATGCTAAGTGAAATAAGTCAGAGAAAGACAAGATATGATTTCACTTATATGTGGATTCTAAAGAACAAAATAAACAAACAAAACAGAAATAGACTCATAGAAACAGAGAACAGAATGATGGTTGCCAGAAGGGAGGGAGATTGGAAAACTGGATAAAGAATGTGAATGCATTAAGAAGTACAAATTGACGCCGAAACTGGTTTGGCTCAGTGGATAGAGCGTCGGCTTGCAGACTGAAAGGTTCCAGGTTTGATTCTGGTCAGGGGCACGCACCTTGGTTGCAGGCACATCCCTAGCTGATCGATGTTTCTCTCCCACCAATGTTTCTAACTCTCTCTCTCTCATCCTTTCTCTCTGTAAAAAATCAATAAAATATATTTTTTAAAAAAAGAAGTACAAATTGGCAGTTACAAAATGGTCTTGGGGATGTAAAAGTACAGCATAGGGAATATAGTCAATAATACTGTAATAAATACATATGGTGCCAGTTGAGTACTTGAAATATCGGGGGATCATTTTGTAAAGTATGTGATTATTTAACCACTATGCACTTGAAACTAATACAAGGTAATACTGAATGTCAAATGTACTTGAAATATAAAATAAAATTTAAAAGTCAGATAATATCAGAAGTCTGAGTGAGACTGGTGAACATTAATTTATAATTGTACTCTATAAGTTTATATACCTAAATTTATTACTTTTTCCCACTATTGCTTAGCAGTCCAAGCAAAGACAAATGGTGGATGGTTAAATTCATGTCAGGTTAATAAACACATCAGGGTGCAAAAGGACAATGAAACAAAGGAATTTAAAGTATATGCCAAAAAGTAGACCAGGAATGTAAGTTAAAAGGGGAGAAAAATGAACATACAAGATAAATGACAGAATGAGAGAAGTCAATATATTGGAGGATCTAATATCGTAGAATAGTTGAAGTGGAAATATTTGAGTGAGCAAGAAAGGTGAAAGAAAATATACTTGTTATTTTCACTATTGTCTAAAGGAATGAGACATATCTATTTTGTATGCTGTTATAATCCCAGTACATAGCAGAAAAACAGTTACAAAGTAGAAATTCAATCAATATCTATTGAAAGATAAACTTTACTATGAAAAATGTAAGCATGAAAGACTATTAATCAAGGATATTTGTTATATCTATTATAATACTGATATGATAAAAACAACTTAATGTCCATCAAGAAAAATACTAAACTGGTAGATCCAAGCTATAGAATACTATGTACTGTCCTTTAAAACAGAATAAAGAAGATAAAATAATCGTTAGCAGCACTGGCTGGTGGGTGTTGCTTAATTGTTAGCGTGTCGGCCCGCAGACCAAAGGATTGTGAGTTGGATTCCCGGTCACAGCACAAATCTGGGTTACCGTTTCAATCCCTAGCCCCAGTAGCAGTGTGTGTATCTCTCTCATATAGACGTTTCTCTTTCTCTTTTTCTCTCCCACTTCTTCCCTCCCTTCCAATTTCTAAAAATCAATGGAAAAAATATCCTCTGGTAAGGATTAACAATAAAATGGTTAGCAGATTCATAGGCCTCTTTTGATAGGCCTCAAACTGATGTCTGGCTCTTACACCAAATGACAGTCAAGACCACAGATGCTGATATTTATTAGAACTACTTATAACATATTGAGTTATTAAGAGTTACTGACACTTTGTTATCAAAGACTAAAATGAGCACATTTCCAGTTTACTAAGGACTCTAATTTATTTATTTATTCTAATAAAAAGTGTGACTGCATGAAATTGATAGGTTCTCACTAAACATGTACATGGGTTCACACTAATAGTTGGAATTCCATAATTTTCAGGTAAAATGCTTTATCAATGCATCAAATTTGTTTTAATTATGCTTTTCATTTATTGTTTTAATTTTTTAATAAACTTATTGAATTTCCCTTTTATTAGATATTTTACCCATGCATGACTTTTGTATTCTTTCAAACTTCACTGTCATTTTTCATCTCTCCCTTGTAATCATTTTCACCCCAAAAGGTAAAACAAAACAAAAAATGTCTGAGCCCTATCTTGTTTGGGTCAGTGGATGGAGTGTTAGCCTGCAGACTGATGGGTCCCAGGTTCGATTCTAGTTAAGGACACATGCCCAGGTTGCAGGCTCAATCCCCAGTGTGGGGTGTGCAAGAAGCAGCCGGTCAATTATTCTCTTCATCATTGATGTTTTTTCTCTCTCTCCCCCTTCCTCGCTGGAAAAAAAAAAAAAAGAAACAAACAAACAAACCGGTCTAAGAACCAGTGCCTCAGGAGAAAAAAGCTCTAGATTTCTCTACTTTTCTCATGTCATACCCCTAAGAAAAAAAGTGGATTGAACAAGATCAAGTACTATAGTCATTACAAATAGAACAGTTTCTCTTGTGATTACTTCTCTTGGGAGTTTCTTTCTCTGTGAAACTAGGATCTCTCCCATTGGAAAACAAAACAAAAACCAGGATGAGACCATCCTGGCCAGTGTGGCTCGGTTGGAACACTGTCCTGTATACCAAAAGGTGGTAGATTCAATTCCCAATTAGGGCACATACCCAGTTCGATCCCAGTCAGAGCCCTACAGTAGACAACTGATTGCTGTTTCTCACTCACACTGATGTTTCTCTTTCTCTATTTTTCTCCTTCTCATAACCCCCTTCCACTTTTAAAAATAAATTAAAAAAAAAATGAACTGGGAAGTACTCTGATCTCTTTTAAAAAAAAAACAAAAACCAGAGTGAGATCAAAAGGAATGGTGGACACACTATGCCACCCAGTTCAGGCAAAAGAAACCTCTTAACCCATGCTATCTAATTCAGCTTACTAATGCTACATACAAATTAGAGACGCCTCAGCAGATAAAGTATTTTTTGGTGTTGTGCCCTCTGTTCATATTTTCATAAATATTTCAAGAGATAGATGAGGTGCAGTACCTCAAATTCAAAATTTAAGTATTCTGAGTCTTGACTCTCTTACCTTAATCAGTCAACAAATGCTTACTTGATACATGCTTTTTGTCAGACACTATGATAGGCATTGGAGATATGATGGTAAGTTTTATGGATATGGACCATCCTCATGGAAATATACTCTAGTGAGGAAGATACAACTTAACAAATAAACAAATAAACAAATAGATAAAATTTACCAAATGGATATCTCATTATGGACTATGATAAGTGCAATTTTCTCTGTCCCTATTTCTAACACCAACTTAGAAATAAGAGTAGGTTCTTGTACTATTAAAAAAAAACTTATATAAGAAAATAGAAAAGATTCAGAATTCAAATTACATAAACTTACAGCTTCTCTGCCAATGAGTGGATAGAAGGGAGTACCAAAAAGTTTCCTTCCATTGATAAATGCCTTCATGATGAAATTGGTCACTATTAAAGAAAGAAAGAAGAATAAAGATATAAATCTTAGTGTGTAAGAGCTTTAAAAGCAGGAAATTTCTATAATTAAAACTTACTTTTTCTAGAAACTCCAGCACCAAGATTATGATTCAAGTCAAAAGGATCTAGAAAAGAAAAATTTTATTTTTTAATTGAGAATTATGTTCATTATAACATGGAATATACTTAGTAGTCATGAGTGCAACCTAATACTATGTAAATCAGACCATCCAAGCAGCAAATTATTTTTTAAATTATAAATTAAAGGATGGAAACTGATAAAAATAAAAATCTTCCAAAATATAATGTGTTTCAGTTTTCCCCTCAATTACTTTGGCCACATGAAATTGACTTTTCATTTATTTTGTTTCCTAATGAATATCAGTTAAATGATCACCTTCTATTGCAATGCATTTGGACGTCCACTGCTTCTCAAAAGTTGTTAACAGCTTTTTCTGCCGAATGCTAATTACATATTCCTTGAAATCAAACTCTTCAGTATAGAAGCGAAGCAGTCCCAACCAAAGCTCTCCTAACGTTTCTGTATTCTTTCCAAGGGAAGGTAAACGTTTTTTCTACAGGTGAGAAAAAAAGAGAGAAAGAGAAATATCTAAACTATCCAAAATATAGACTCTAAGTCCAAGTAAAATTATTAAATTAAATTAAATGATGCCAACCCTAACATTTATCAGTAAACATTCCATAACATAAAGATTAAAAATTACCAGTTCTTCGGTTTTATCAAAGAAAAAAGCATTCCATCCATCAACCATTCTCTGTGGAATCTGTTTTCCATCAAAGATCTGCATAAAAAATTAATTTTATTATTAGATTTTAAGTCATCCAACCCAATATCCTAAATACCCTCAACCTCATTTTAAAATTTAGCTATAATAGACATACTGAAATATTTCTTCCAAAGTGAGTATGTCAGGATGGTACAATTTAATGTCAAGTTATTAATGGATAAAATGTATCTGAAAGACCAAAGCTGGGAAACAATATCTTAAGAGCATCAGACCCTCCAAGTGACACATTTGGTATTATTTGATGTTACCTATTTGATCTATCAAAACAGAGCTAGTCCAAGATTAATAAAACTAAAGTAAATCAAATGAAAATGACATTTTCATCCAAAAATCATGAATGAAATATATAATATATAATATATAATATCTATTGATTGTGCTCCCAAAGGAAATCAATGGAATTATTTGTTTTGGGAAAGGGGCTAGTACCTTTAATCTTTATCACATGAGGCTGAAAAGCCCCCTGGACATTGATTTTATTAAAAAAAAAACAAACACGAAAAATAGGAAACTTTCTCTGATGTGTTGATAAAAATTATAAAATCTTCATAATTAATTATAATAATTATTCACTGTCCTAAAGAGGATGGAGGGGTAATGCTACTTTACTAGAAGAAAACTACCCCAGAAGATGATTGTATAGGCACAACTAACCTAACCTCTAAAAGCAATTTTCAAACACATTCTCTAAAGGCATTTTAACAGATACAATCAATTAGAAAGTTACAATAAGTTCAGAGTCCGCAGACCTTATTTCTAGTCTTAAGTCTTCCCAAGTAGTGATTCTGAGCAATATAATTATGTTCCTAAATCCTCAATTTTACCAATGAAAATAAGAGATGGATTAATTAGGTTAGTTGCTTTCAAATTTTATCTTTCTGTTAATCTGTAAAACTTTTTCCTAAAATGTAACCAACCTCAAAGTTCAGACGTGTAAAACAGATAAAAGCAAAGGTACTCTGATAGAAGTCAGAATAGAGAAAACATATCCCATTTTTCTTTACCCTACTCTTCATACATATACTAATGAGCTCCTAAGAGTTTATCAGAATGTATACTTTAAAACCACTAGATAAGGTGGTCCCCAAACCCCCTTTCATTTTAGATGGGACAATGAATTATAAAAATAACTACATGCCTGATCCCTCTAATTCACTCTCAGGTTTAAGTTCTTCACGGGCATAATTATCTCTGGAACTAAAATTCCTACTATTACATCAAAGCCTGCCATATAGAAAATACTTAATATATGTTTACTGAATTAATATTTCTACTCTGTAAGCACATTTACATAAAGATAATTTCAAGGGACTTAAGCTAATAAGTTGTTTTTTTATATTTACATATAATGTAAACAATATAGTTACCAAGAATCATCTAGCACAAATTCAGATATTTTATAGAACAAAGAAGGTAGAAATTACAGCTATTAATATCTAAAACAAAATACATGGGATCCTTCCCTCAAAAAATAAATGCAGGTTTTAAAGAGGCCAAAATATTTGATGCTTTTATATTATAGGGGAATAACACAAGACACCTCTTTAGACTCTGATTCTTTTTAAGAAATTTCTCATTTTTTGAGTAACAACTATAATCCAAACCCAACTATGTTGGCTGATAACACAGTAAAGTGGACCTGTAGGCCTTAGAGGGTATTTAATCACTGACTTGTCTGTTTTTATAAACTATCTTATTTCACAATGCCTATCTTTCCACTCTGACCAGCCCTTAGAAGCACTAATGGCATCTTCTCTTACTCTTACACACACACTCTCTCTCTTTCTCTCTTATTTTCTAACACCAATTATTCTCCACTCAAGCACTCAGTCCTCCCTCTGAAACCTCATCAAACAATTCAATCATATTTGTATAAAGAGTAACCCTGTACGTTTCCATATTTATTTTCTTATTGTAATAATTTAGTATTTACTGTTATTTTTAAATTACAATTTCTTAGTTGTGGTAAAATACACATAACATAAAATTAACCATCTTAAACATTTTAAATGTACAGTTCAGTGGCGTTAAGTACATTCTCATTGTTGTGCTCACTATTCACAGAATTATTTTCATCTTTCAAAAATAAAACTCTGAACCTATTAACAATAATTACCCATTCCTATCTCCCCACAGCCTCTGGCAACCAGCATTCTACTTTCTGTCTATGAAAATGACTATCCTAAGTACTTCATATAAGTGAAATGATATGGATTTGTCCTTTTGTGACTGGTTTGTTTCATTTACCACAGGCTCACCCATTAAATAGCAATTTTTAAGCTGATATAAACTATGAAAACATAGCACTCATAATATTATATTTGAACACTCTTTATATTTTTAAGTGAAAATTTACTTTTACTTAAGATGATCTGCTAAAATACAGCAAAATCATTCTACTTAGAAAAGTTCCTTTTGACCTAAGGAATTTTGTACTGTTGACCACTAAAAACAGTCTATTCAGGGCCGTATTTATATCCAGTCACTTAAAAGCCTAGGTTCAATCACAAATGGAGTCAAAGATCATCAGCTTCATTAAACATATCCTTACCCTTAAAAGTTGATCGATGCCAATGACCAATACTTAAATGATGCCAGAGCAATGGACAATGGGGTCCCATATGACAAGCAAAAAAGGCCAGAAGCAAAAATCCATATATCATCAGTTCATATGTATCACAAAGCCCCCCACAATCACAGCTCATTATGATGGAAAACATTCCATGGACTGTCTCATTTCATCAATCATTGTCTGTTAAGCAGATAATGGGAGAGTTCTTGAAGTTGGCTATGGCAATCCTACCTACATTTTCCCAATAATAATATTAGTAAAGCTGCTAATGATAATAATATCAGTTAATAATAATAAAACATCCACCATTTAAGAACACCTATTTTATTAGCACCTCCAACATTCGAAAGAATTCGTTGTCTCTGTTCCCTATATTAACAACGAAATACCATTATTAAATTTCCACTCAAGACTGTAGTGGTCAGACATCTTTTTGAAGGCCACAATGTCAGAATTAAAATACAAACCAGTTATTTCTGGCTCCAAAATCATGCCCTGCTCTTTCCATTGTATCATGCTCCCTCGGTGGCTCCTCATCCATGTGTAATATAATGAGAACACAGACAGACCACCATAATTTGTATTCATTTTAGTTAAGTATAGTATTCTGTCAAAGTCATAGCAAATGGCTGCACTGGGCAATTATGCAAAATATCCCCCAAATAAAAGGTCTTAATAACAATTATACTAATACAGAGAATGATCTTGATCCTGGCAGGCCTAATAAATTCATGGTAAATTTTAAATATCCTTCAGAGAACAATCTTGTTTAAAAAAAAATAAAAACTTATCACTCAACATAGATTTAGTAACTTAAAATTTTCTGCTAGAAAATGACATTAAAATCTTTCTCTTCCACTATTTGTTTAAAAGAGGGAAGGAAATGCTTCTAAAACCAGGACATTCATTAGAACTTTTAAAAGCTTACTAAGACCATCTGACACCTACCATATGGCTTGCTATTTTGTGATTTTCTTCTTTGAGACAACTATAAAAGTTTATGTGAAATTAGAATATGTGATTTAGCAAGCAAATCTGATGCTTCTCTCCTTCCTCAAAATAATGACCTAAGAAATTAGAACTGGATCCTCCTTAATGTTTGCAAATCTACTTTGTGCCAAAAATGAGGAGGAACAGATGGATGATCATGAACTCCTCTGTACTTGCCCCAGTCAGTGTGGCTCAGTTGAGCATTATCTAATGCTCTGAGAAGATGCCCAGGGTTGTGTGCTCAATCCCTAATAGGGAGTGTACAGGAGGCAGCTGATCAATGTTTCTCTCTCCCTTTCCTTTCCTCTATCTCTAAAATCAATAAAAACACTTCTTTTTTAATAGAACTCATTTGTACCTATTTCACAGAATATAAATTGGCTACAAAAAGAGACTCTGAGTCACCAAGTCTGAGTGAATATGAGTAAAATCTGTTTCTTTTGATGCATATTCTTGTGTTTAACGCAATTAACATGACCCTACAGCGATGAGGAAGAATTTCCTTGGGTTTTCTCTCAACCAAAATTCACAAAATTGACCAAAATATAAAAAGGAATAAATCAAGCTTCCTTGGCAAACAAAAGGAGAAAGAATACTCGGAAGAGAAAAAAACTATGTATTTGCATCTGAGAGAATAATTTATGAGTTCATAGATGGCTATATAAATTTCACAAAGATCTGCAGCATTCTGACTGTAAAATACGAAAGTGTTGCAAAAGATATTCAATAGTACTGCTCATCTACTATTCTTTTGGTAGTCTATATTCTCCCATAAACTTTTTAAAAGATTCATTGTTTGATTATACAATTAATAGAAGAAAACTTAGGATATCGTGATGAAAAAAATCCTTCATAATCTCATGAACTGAGAAAGATCTGTGTGTTTAGATGAAATGTTTTCACAAAAAACGCCTTTACAATTTTCTTAAACACCTACCTCTTGCAGAACTGGGATAACAGGTGGTTTTCTCTGCTGCAGAAAGTACAGCACCATAAGGATATAAGCATATGAAGATAAACTTCCCCTGGAAGCATCTCCAATGTCACATCGCTACAGAAACATAACAATGATTGAAAAACTTCAGAATCTTATTCCACGCAAAATATTGAGTAGTTTGAGACATATTTTTTTTCTCAACTCATCAAATTGGCAAATATCCAGAAGTTCAATAACAAACTGTCATAGAGAGTGTGGGTAAACAGGTACTTATACATACAGATATATAAGTTAGCATAAATTCTATGAAGAATAATTTGGTAATATCAAAATTACAAGAGCAATTTTGTTTAACTTAGCAGTTCTGTTCTAATAATTTATCCAGCAAATATGAGATAAAAACCTCCATGTAAAATGACTAAATAAGAAGTGTTTTCATCGTGACACTTAATTTTGTGTGTGTGTTTATTTTTATTTTGTTTTTTAACAGAGAGGAAGGGAGTGGGATAGAGTGTTAGAAACCTCAATGGGAGAGAAACGTTGATCAGCTGCCTCCTGTACACCTCCTACTGGGGATGTGCCCAAGCTACGGCACCTTGACCAGAATCGAACCTGGGACCCTTAAGTCCGCAGGCCGACGCTCTATCCACTGAGCCAAACTGGTTTCAGCAGTGACACTGTTTTAATAGCAAAAAATCAGAAACAACTTAAGGTATCAGTACAGCACAGATTTTCAAATCTAACGAGTATTCACATAATAGAATATATAATCAATTAAAAAAGAACAAAAATTATCTTATACCCATAAAAAATAATCTCTAATATCTACTGCTCAGTAAAAAAAAGCAAAGTGCAAAACACTGTTTTCAATGTCTTTATACCTGTAATAAGAATGAGGTAGGAAATTTCAGTACTGGTATCTTTCTGGAAGAACTTTGACAATGGGTGCCTCCAGCAAGAGGTACTGATAGGCTAGGAGACAGCTGTGGAAGGTAGATTTTCTACCATAAACCCCTTTACTTACTTTTTAAAAATATATTTATATTGGTTTCAGAGAGGAAAGGAGAGGGAGAGATAGAAACATCAATGATGAGAAAAAAATCATCGATTGTCTGCCTCCTGCATGCCCCCTACTGGGGCTCGAGCCCGAAATCTGGGTGTGCACCCTTGACTGGAATCAAACCTGGGACCCTTCAGTCCACAGGTCGCAGCTCTATCCACTGAGCCAAACTTCCTAGGACTCCACCATAAACCCCTTTAGACATTTTGAATTCTGAACCATATGTTTATTTAAAAAATTAATAAAAACACACAAAATGAACCCTCAGAGACTTCCCTTGAGTAAAGCTTTATTATTAGCTGATATTATTTTAAGGGAGAGGAATGATTTCCTTGACATGAATCACTTGGTTTCATTACTAAAACTCCATGGGAGTAATGAACTGTCATGTTGGAGAGAGTTTATAAGGTGAACCCAGAAAAGCAGCTCTATCAAATATGATTTGTAGGCATGGGTTGCCTTACCATCCTAGTTAAGAATCTCTGGGTTAGGAAATCTGATGTTGGGGTTGAAAATCATTATCACATAGAGGAGAGAAACCAAGATGGCCGCACAGGTAAACAACTAAACTGCTGCCTCACACAACAATTTCAAAACTACAACTAAAAGACAGAACAGACATCATCCAGAACCACAGGAAAGTTGGCTGAATGGAAATTCTACAACTAGAAGGAAAGAGAAAAGCACACTGAGATTCAGAGGAGCTGCAGGAGGCAGAGGTACTGAGACACACCTGTGGAGAGGACTGGCAACTGAGAGTGCGGCTGGCTTTCTCAAGCGGAAGGGAGACAAAAGCTCCTGACTGCCCTGAACTCCAGTTCTGGGCGAAACTCTGGGGACCCAGACTCATATGGGGTGAAACTGGACTGTCTGGCAGTGGGGTGGAACTCGAGAGCGGCTTTCTCTCAGAGGTGCTTGCAGCAATTATCATGGGAAACTGAGACATGGGGGCATATTAGGGAAAGGCTGACAGGAAACAAACGCTGTCTGCTCTGCCCTGAGACTCCCCCCCATTCAAGCTGAGCAGAGGCTTTTGCAAGTCTTGTCTCCTAAGGGTGTCTCCAGCACAGAAGTTCTCCCAGCATAGACACAGGTTATCCTCACAGCCAATTGGCTTG
This sequence comes from Lasiurus borealis, assembly GCA_004026805.1. Lineage (NCBI taxonomy): Eukaryota > Metazoa > Chordata > Mammalia > Chiroptera > Vespertilionidae > Lasiurus > Lasiurus borealis. The sequence continues at coordinate 55,017 of PVJN01002840.1, read as the reverse complement.
GAGGTCAATTCCTCCCAGTGATACCAACAACAATCAAGGCTTAACTACAGCAAGACTGCACACAGCCCTCAATGGGATAAACCAAGAGAGTCCAACCCAGGTAACTGGAGAGGCGGAGCTACTGGGCCCTATAGGACACCTAGCATACAAAGCCACTCTATCAACTCAGGGAAGCAGCCAAAATATGGAGACAAAGAAACATTACAAATGAAAGAAATAGAGGAAAGCAAATGACTGAATATAGAGTTCAAAACCACAGTAATAAGTTTTTCAAGAATTTTCTAGAAAGGACCAATAAATTTAGTGAGACTCTCAAGTATATGAAAAAGGACCAACTAAAAATTAAGCATATAATGACTGAAATAAAAAATATTATACAGAGATCTAATAGCAGATGAGAGGAATGGATGAATCAAGTCAAAGATTTGAAATACAAAGAAGCAGAAAATATTCAACTGGAAAAGCAAAAAAAATAAAAAATAAAAAAAAACCCAAAAATGTGAAGATAATGTAAGGAGCCTCTGGGACAACTTCAAGAATACCAACATCAGAATTATGGGTGTGCCAGAAGAAGAGAGAGCGAGCAAGATACTGAAAACCTATTTGAAGAAACAAAGACTAAAAACTTCCCCCACATGGTTAAAGAAATAGACTTATAAGTCCAGGAAGTGCACAGAATCCCAAACAAAAGAAATCCAAAGAGGATCACACCAAGACACATTATGATTAAATTGCCAAGAGCAGAGAGGAGAATCCAAATAGCAGCATAGGTAAACACCTACACTGCTGCCTCACACAACAATTTCAAACCTATAACTAAAATTTAGAACAGACATCATCCAAAACTACAGGAAAGCTGGCTGAGTGGAAATTCTATAACTAGAAGGAAAGAGAGGGGCTCAGAGAGACCCAGAGGAGCTGCAAAAAGCTAAGGTACAGAGATGCGCGCATGGAGAGAACGGGTGCAGGAGAACCTGGCTGGCTTTCTCTGGTGAGAGGGAAACGGAGACTCCCAACGGCATTGAACTCCTTATCCTACAACACTAAACCCCAGATCCAGCCGAAACTCATATGGGGGGAGTTTGGACTGTGAAAAGGGAGAAGTGCACGGAAATTTAGGGGAGTCGCAAAAGATCGGAAGTCTGGTGGCGGCGCACAGCCCTGCGTGCAGGGGACAGACTGCTGATTGTGCCGCTGGCTTTCGCGAATGGGCGGGAAACAGACCCTCCCAATTGTGCCATTTCTAACTCCACTAAACCCCGGTTTCGGGTGAAACCCTGGGGACCCAGACTCATATGGTCCCAGAGCGCAGGGGAGCCAGAGGGGCAGTAGTCTAGAGGTTTGGTGAGAGAGAGAGAGGTCGTGGGCACAGGGACCACTCCAGCGTATTACTCAGTCACGTGAGGCTCAGGGGCCGTGGAGGGCGGGGCCGACTGGAAGGCAAGGCGGTCCCTTAAGCCCTGAGACTCCACCCATCCCAACAGAGAGGCTTTTGCGGATTTGCAAGTCTGGTATCAAAAGGCTGAATGCAACACAGAAGTGCCCCCAGCATAGTGAAAATGCCAAGACAAAGGAAGGGATCACAAACAAAAGAAATGGAGGAAAAGAACCGAATGGATACAGAGTTCAAAACCACGCTTATAAGGTTTTTCAAGAATATCCTAGAAAAGTTGAATAAAGTTAGCGAGTCCCAAGAGGAGATGAAAAAGACCCAACTAGAGTTGATAAAGGACCAACTAGAATTTAAACATAAAATGACTGAAATAAAAAATATTATTCAGAGACCTAACAGCAGACTAGAGGAAGGCAAGAATCAAGTCAAAAATTTGAAATATAAAGAATCAGAAAACACTCAACTGGAAAAGCAAGAAGAGAAAAGAATAAAAAAATGTGAAGATAATGTAAGGAGCCTCTGGGACAGCTTCAAGTGTACCAACATCAGAATTGTGGGGGTGCCAGAGGAAGAGAGAGAGCAAGATACTGAAATCCCATTTAAAGAAATAATTACTGAAAGCTTCCCACATCTGGTAAAAGAAATAGACTTACAAGTCCAGGAAGCACACAGAACCCCATATAAAAGGAATCCAAAGAGGACTACACCAAGATACATCATAATTAAAATACCAAGAGCAAAAGACAAAAAGAGAATATTAAAAACAGCAAGAAAAAAACAGTTCATTACCCACAAGGAAGCACCCATACGACTGTCAGCTGATCTCTCAACAGAAACAATGCAGGCCAGATGGGAGTGGCAAAAAATATTCAACGTGATGAATAGCAAGAACCTACAACCAAGAATACTCTATCCAGCAAAGCTATCATTCAGAATTGAAGGGCAGATAAAGAGCTTCACAGATAAGAAAAAGCTAAAGGAGTTCATCAACTCCAAACCAGTATTATAAGAAATGCTGAAGTGGAAGAAAAAGAAAAAGGTAAAGATAAAAATTATGAACAATAAATACATATCTATCAACAAGTGAATCTAAAAATCAATTGAATAAAAAAATCTGATGAACAGAATAAAGTGGTGAATATAATATAATAAGGGGCATAGAAAGGGAGTGGACTGATAATTCTAGGGGAGAAAGGATGTGGGGGGTACAGGAAGAGACTGGACTAAGATTGTACACCTATGGATGAGGACAGTGGGGGTGAGGGGTACGGGCAGAGGGCGGGGTGGGAACCGGGTGGAGGGGAGCTATGGGGGAGAAAAGAGGAACAATTATAATAATCAGAACAATAAAGATTTATGACACATAAAAAATGGGGAAAAAAGAAAGGAAATCATCACATTAAGAAGTTTTTGTCAATGACAAATTTTCTAGTTACATATGGAACTGGAGCACGCACAGGAAAAAACGAAGAATCACCCTACTCAAATAAGTATAATTTAAAGACCCAACCAGTTTAGCTCAGTGGATAGAGTGTTGGCCTGCAGACTGAAGTATAATTTAAACCATTTAACATTGAGTGCTTCTTTTTCAAAGTTCAGGTAAACAAAACTCAGAAATTATTTTTCACAAGTGTGACATCAGTATGTTTCACTTGAACAATCATGAGTCTTACAACAAAGCAGATCATTAATTTTTTAATACATACCTTAGCAAACACTTTCATAGTATATCCTAAGTACTGTACTCTAGGATCAATAGCTGCATAAGTAGCTAGCATTCTTGTGTTATGTTGAGCCTGAAAAATAATTATATATTAGAAATCATTTCAAATTTATTAAAAATTAGATAAGAGAATACACTCCAAATGGAACATATAAATGTAAACTTAAAATACCTATAAATAAGCCAAAAACTAATTTTCAATCTGAAGAAAATATCAAGATGATTAATTTCTTCCCTTAAACCACTCACATTTGAAAGCTTTAAATATAAACACATAGTCAACAATCTATAACTTTTTCAACGACAAGTGTAAACATACCTGGGTCTATAAAGAAAAACTTACCAATGTATTATACAAACTGATATCGCCTTCTAAACCACTTCGTCTGTGTTCAAATTTTACTATAGGCACTTTGGCAGTAGTTATAGGCAAAATATTTCTTAACCCTGATTAAAAAATAAAACTTCACTAAGTTAAGTAATTTTCACAAAGCTAAAAAATATTTTCTGTTGTTTAAAGTTATAAGTTAAAATTCATACCTGGATGTCTCTTAAGAATTTTTGCCAAATTTTCTATTATTTCCTTACAATTTAATTTCTAAAAGAAAAAAAGGGGGGGGGGAGTGAATAAATAAATAATAAAATTTTTCTGACTCAGTTAGGCCTTGCACAAATTCTACTTTAATCTAGGCATTTAATACTAGCATTTAAAATCTCTAGCCATAAGCTCTATGTAACCTTCTACTTAAGTATATGGTCCAAGAACCTGCAGGATCAGCATCATCTGGAAACAAAAGAAGTGCAGAATCTCAGGCCCCACCTCAATCTACTGAATATAATTCACATTTTATCAAGATCCCCAAGTAATGTGCGTCCACATTAAAGTTTGAGAAGCACAAAGACAAGAGGATAATGTTTTCAAATATGTGAAGAAACAACTACAGGTGGGCTTAGTGAAGGCAAAACAATTTAGTGATTAAGAACATAGGCTCTGCCGAGACCGGTTTGGCTCAGTGGATAGAGCGTCGGCTTGTGGACTGAATGGTCCCGGGTTCGATTCCGGTTGGGGGCATGTACCTTGCTTGTGGGCACATCTCCACAGTGGGGCAGGCATGCAGGAGGCGGCTGATCGATGTTTCTCTCTCATTGATGTTTCTGACTTTCTCTCTCCCTTCCTCTTTGTAAAAAAATCAATAAAATATATTTTTAAAAAAAAGAACATAGGCTCTGAACTTAGACAAATTTGAATTCAAATCTTAAATTAAGTACTTACTAGCATGTGAATTTGTCCATATTCTTATCCCCTTTATGCTTCATGCTACTATTCTATAAAATTGAGATAATTATAATCTCTCATGTAATTAGAGAGACTATATGAGATATGTATGTAAAGCATTCAGCAGCATGCTTGGCACAAAATAAGCACTTTAAGTCTGTGAGTTCTTTATTATTATGTTGACCAATAAAAGAAAAATAATCCTACTGTAACCAGCATCTATTTCTTCAAGGAAATTCTTATCTCTGCATATTTAAATGTTGACTTTTTAAAAACTAGTCAGCAGAGTTGATATGATAATGCTATCCATAATATAACATGGAAGATAATGGCATTATACGTTAGCTGCACTGAGTTAAAGGGTATTTACATCAATGCCCACACTTACTACTAAAATCACTTTTGCATATCCCCAACATGCTCTTTTTTAGCTTCAAGAAAGCAGTAGCCATGGCAACTTAACTAGGGGATTTCAAGGGAAACTTTATTTACTAATTAACACACAAATAAAATAGGTTATTTTCCTCATTATGCAAGACTGTAAATGTATGATAAATTTTACATTTTAAATCATGGCTCATTTGAAAAAAAAATTATTTTTCACTGTTTCAACCTTCCACAGATTACATGTAATACATAAACCCTTACTAATTAGAAGTCTGATTATTAAATTTCATATAGGAGATACCTAAAACTCTAACCTCTTCCCTGGATAAAAATTATTTTCTATTCTCTCAATTCTTGTTCTTCAAAATGGTAAGGGGCATTTCTCCAGATAGATGGCACGTGATAGAAGTTAGTTAAAAAGAACTAAAATATTTTACAACTTTTCAGTTTCTATAGAATAAAATGTTAAAAAAACACCAGAAGCAATTTCTTAGAGCCAGAAATAAGGAACTACCAGACATCACTGCCATCTCTACTCTGGTTCTAACAATTCTAAAACCACTTTTTGAAAAAATTATTTCAGAAACACATAGGTTTTCACTATTCTGCTGAATTCTTTTATAATACAACACTAGAGATGGCCAGAAGCTTGGCCTCACCTCAATCTTGCTAGTAATAACTATAAATAACAATAACTATGCTAATAAGGGAATGAGCAACGATAGGGAGCCCCTCCTTTTCTAGTTGCTGCTAGGATGGCCTGAGATACTTTCCCTTGTCCAATCAGCCCCTTTCTTTATTGGAACTTGGACAATCTTGTTCCCACTGTTGAGGCATGGTACACAAAAAAGAAAGGCCTAACTATCCATTCCCACTGATGAAAGTGCTCTGGGGGAAGGTCTGTTCCTGCATCTCAAGATGGAACTCAGAAAACTTTCAATTTCAGAAAGTAGTGGTTAAGCTCTACAGAATTAGTACTAAATTAGTACTATATTTTAGCTACATTTTGGGTTAAATAAATTACAGAGAAGCTGTGAGATACAATGAAAAGAACATGAATTCTGGAGTCAGACAGACCTGGGTATGAATCCCGGCTCCATCATTTACTAGCTGTGAACGTGGGCAAGTAAGTTTATCTTTCAAGCCCCAGTTTCCTCATCTGTAAAATGGGGGAAATTTTCTACCTCAAAGGTGGTTGTAACAGTGAAATGAGATAATGTATGTAAAAGTGTATACAAGGGACTCAACAAATTTCAATTTCCCTCCTCACTCAAAAATGAGTTTCTAAAAGCTATTCTATATGTTATGTGCTATTGAGTTGGCTCCAAATCCTGGAGACCCTATGAATGTCCACAATGTCCTGACCTCAGTAGCCCTACTCAGCTCCTGTAGACTCACGCCTAAGGGTTTCTTCTATAAAGTCAATCCATCCTCTTTTCCTGCTGTTATTTTTCACAGCATTTTTGACATTTCTAAAGAACCCTGACTTTCTCATGATATACCCAAAGTAGGAAAACTTCAGTTTTATCATTTTTGTTTTAGGTTTAATTTGTTCTAGGATCCCCTTTTATCTTTCTGTTGGTCCAAGGTTATTCATAGAGCTCTCCTCTAACACCGTATTTTGAATCTATTTTTTTCCTACCAGCCTTTTTCATTGTAAAGATATATTAGTACAAATAATTTATAACACTGCTTCTAGAGAAAAAAATGTGTTCCAAGTACCCGAAAATTGCAATGGATTTGTAGAACACAAGCAATTTATAAATTATATGTCTACCTTTCTTTTCTATCTCTGGTAATACAAAGACAAAACCTAATGGAAGAGATATGAAAAGATAGTGAGATCAATGTTCACTACCAAACTGAAGCACCAATTTCTCATTGATTCTAAAGTAAAAATTCCAACTCTATGGTACATTAACTTTTTCCAACAATTTATTACAAGCACCTGTAACTCTCAGTAACATGTTTTTTGCATTATAAAATTACTCAAACAGTAAATTCACTTATTTAAATATTTTAATGTCTTTTAAAATAATATGATCTTATATTTCAAATACTGCTATTGCTAATAAAAAATGACACCATTTATTTTTATCAATACTACAGATAAAATTAAAAATAGATAAATCACCGCAAGAAAATAAACTTCCACATCTCTTTCCAAACACTAACTCTTACCTCTGCATTTTCATGGCCTTCCAGGGTCATACAAATATCCAGATCACTATCACGAAATCCAAATCCATTCTTAGATGAACCAAATAAGCATAATCTTGCCTTTTCTAAGCAAAAAATAAAGGAAGTCTAAAGTTTTATAATTAGCAGAAAAAAGTAGTCTTCTATTATCTACCTATAGCCTAACACAAATGATCTTGTCCACATTTTATGCCCTAAATTACCTAGCATTGACATATTGAGAATTTCCAAAATACTCATCTAAAGTGCAGATCTTTTGCTCAAGTTCCCACAACTATGTATCTAACTACTTCTTCCATTTTTTCCAAACACCATAAATTCAACGAGTCAAAACTAAACTATTACTTCATCACAAACTATTATTATATCTATAACTATTTCTCAGAAAATAGTTATCATCATCCACTCAGTTGCCCAAGTCAGAAATATACGTGATTCTTAACTCCTCCATATCAAAAAAAAAAGTCGTTGAGCTTCTTCCAACTTAACTATTTCATAAATTCACCCACTTTTATTCATTCTCAACATCACTACCAATAGTTAAGACCAATACTTAAGAGAGTTATGTCTTGGAAATAAACTTTTTTTTTTTAAGGCACAATTCAAGTAGTCCTATAAATATCACCTTAGTAAAATGAATTTCTTCTCCAAAAGTGAGACATTAATCCATTTGATATTAATTATGATAGGACTATCTTTCCATTCTTAGTATCATTCATTACAGATGCCACTTCAAACAAGCTGTGACTTAACAGGATCAGGTTTTTCTCCCTAGTAATTCTTATAGACTAAACATTTAGATAACAAACCCTATATTTTCAAAACTTAATTCCCCATTTCAGTTCTGATACTCTAACTTGAAATTTCTACGATAACTGAGATATAAAGGAAGTTATGTTCAGGAGCAAATAAAAATGTGCATCAGTTTAATATAACAGAGACTTAAGATTTGGTCAATATTTTACATAACAGCAAATTTAATTCAAATATGGAATTTTATAGCACATAACAGATTACCTTTTAAAAATACTTCATTCTGATTATAAATCAATTCTTTATTCTTTTCTAAAATACTTGGAACTCTTAATTCTTCACCTCTATTCTCAAAACCTGCTCCTTCTGTTATTTTTGCCATCTCAGTTAAATAGCACCACCCAACTATTGAGGTAAACACCTGGAAACCATCCTTGACTCCTTTTCTTTATATCTAACATGCAATGTATCACCAAATCCTGTTGGTTCTACATTCAAGATATATCCTAAATCTGACCACTTCTCATCTACTAGTTCAAATCACTGTTACATCTCATCTGAATCTATGCAGTAGCTTCTTAAATATTCTGCTTGCTTCCATTCTTATGAAGCAAGACTCTGTTCTCTCAGATCATGTCACTCAAGTGTTAAAATCCTCCAGAAGCTTCTTGTTACTCAAAATAAAATTCAAAGTCCTTCTATCAACATCTATAAGGCCCGAATGATCCAGTCTGTAAGGCTACCTCTCTAACCTCATCTTTCCAGTATGGTCATTTCATTCACTCTACTCCAGCCACACTAACTTCCTGGCTGACATTCAAACATACCAAACATAATCCAATCTTGGGGTGTTCATATTTGTTACTCTTTCTTTCTAGAATGTTTTCTCCTTAGAGAATTATATTACTTGCTCCCTCATATTATTTATGGCTCTGCTCAAATGTCACTTTATCAGAAAGAACTACCATAACACCCCATTACTATTCTTTTAACTTCTGAACTTTAATAGCATTTATTTCCTAATCTTATATTACATACGTATTTTTTCACTTGACTATGTCTCCCCCTCTTAATATAAGTTTCATGAGAGCAGGTTTCACCTCTTTTATTAGCAATGTATCCCCAGCACCTAGAATAGTATCTAACACATAACATTCAATAAACACTTTTTTTAAAAAAGGAATGAAACTCAGATCAATGTCTATAGTAACAAAAGCATCAATTTTTAACATATAACATACCATCATATTCTTTTTGAATAAACTTTTCCAAGCCCATTAAAATTTGTTCCCTATTGTGCTGCTCAGAGAAAGGTGGTGACAACTCATCTAAATTGAAAGAAGAAAAAAGAAAAGTAAGAAAAATAAAATCTGAAAATCTCTTCTATTTTTTTACCCTAAACTTTTTACTTAAAACTTCTTTATTACTTGTTAACTTCTATGAATATAAAGTTATAAATGTTACTGGGGAAGGAAAGGGCAGAAAACAGCAAAAAGATAATTTTTATAGATCTATGTTCATTTCACATGATCACTTTCCTTAAGAAATATCTACAAAATATATTTACTTCTACAAATTATTTAAAATCATTTTCTTAAGACATTCTACTCTCTCCCATACATATGCTTGTTCTTTCCTTGTGGTAAGACTACACTCCTGCTGTTACACTAGGTACCTGACCTTCAAATCTAACAGGTGCCACAAATGCCTGGTCAAGATTCACATCTTCCCTATAAGTTGCTTTACTCAATGAGTCTTCAAAGACATTTCCGTAACTAAATTTCCTTAGTTCTCCAAACTACTTATCAGTTTAATTTACACTGTCCTTTTAGGTTTCTAGCTATTTCATTTACATTCACCTTATTTTTTAAAATAAGACCACTGTAGGATGGGGCAAAAGTAGATTTATAGTTGTTCATATGGAAATATATGTGTAATGCCAGAAAAGTAAGAAAGTGCTAAAAAAACAACAAGCAAAACCCATACACTGATGGGGTTTATTAAAGGGACACATGAACTAACTGAAATAGCTCCCAATAGCCAAATCTGTAACAATTTGAGCAACAAAATAAAGTGGTATTGGATTAAAACCCAAAGTAGAAAGTATAAGTCCATATTGAGATAAGTAACTAAATAAATACAAACAAATGTAATAAATTATATTATAAAAATGTGTGAAGATTGAACCATTAAACTCAATAGAAAGTAAAGCATATGTATATACCCAAACTTATACATGAAAGTATACTGCAGATTTATTTGTAATAAAATTTAGAAACAAACCAAGTATTCATCAACAGGTAAATTGGTAAACCAATTGTGGTACATCCATATAATGGAACATAATCCAGCAATAAAAAGGAATAAATCCTCATTGATACATACAATATAGATGAATCTCAAAATAATTATGCTAAAGTAAAAGAAGTCAGACCTCTTCCCTCCCCCTTGCCAAAAAAAAAAAGAGTACATGCTTTGTGATTCTATTTATATAGAACTCTAGAAAATGCAAACTGCTTGGCCACAGTGGCTCAGTGGTTGAGCGCCAACCTACGAACCAGGAAGTCACACTTCCATTCCCAGTCAGGGCACATGTCCTGGTTATGGGCTAGATCCCCAATTTTGCAGAAGGCAGCCAGTCAATGATTCTCTCTCATTATTGATGTTTCTATCTCTCTCTCCCTCTCCCTTCCTCTCTAAAATCAGTAAAAATGAATTTTTTAAAATATATAAATCAGAAAATGCAAACTAATCTACAGTAACAAAAAGCAGGTAAGTGGTTGCCTGGCATAAAATGAAGATAAGGAAGGACAAAATGTTACATCAGAAATTTCATCTTACTTGGATACAGCAAATAATTTAGAAATACAGTGGTACCTCAAGATACGAGTTTAATTCGTTCCGTAACCTTGAGGCGTGGGAAACTATGAGACGCTTGAGTCGAGGTAAACTGGTGGGTCGTGTGCAGCCGGCCGATCGCAAGATTACTCCTATCTCGAATGTTGCTCGTATTTCAAAGCAAAAATTGCTCGTTCGAGGGCTCGTATCTCAAAAAATCTCGTATGTTAGGGCACTCGTATCTCGAGGTACCACTGTATTTGCTATGTCACCCCAAAACTTTAATTTTAAAAAATATAGGGGTGGGCAAAAGGTATACAGTTGTGAGCATGCAAAACAATATTATTTTTCTTGTATTACATATTTTTCCACACAAACTGTAAACCTACTTTTGCCCACCCCTATATGTAAGTATTTCCTCAAAATATTTTTATCCTTATCTCCCTCTATTGCCTTTCCTATATTCTATCAAACCTAACATAATTACTCTCTCAAATTAAACATTCTTTGATTTTAAGCATAATCTCCTATATCTGAAGTTCCAACTCAAAATGTCATTAATTCCAATTCCTCTGATCCATCCCAGTTAAAACTGTGTTTGCATAGTATTTTCTTTACCACTACTATAGCAAGTAATGCATTATGCTTCCAGTTATGCCAATGTTCATATGTGTCTAATACATTCATCTAAAGCAGCTCTGTACAAGAACATTACAATGATAAAAATGTTATCTATTTAGCCCTGGCCAGTGTTTCTCAGTGGTTTTAGTGTCAGCCTGCACACCAAAGGGCCTCAAGTTCGATCCCAGTCAAGGGCATGTACCTGGGTTGCAGATTTGAACCACAGCCCCAATCGGGGCGTGTGGGTGAAGGAACCAATTGATGTGCCTCTCTCACATTGATGTTTCTCTCTCCCGCACCCCCTTGCTCCCTTACACTCTCTCTAAAAATCAATGGGGGAAAAAAAACCCTCAGGTGAGGATTAAAAAAAAAAAGTTCTCTATTTAGACTGTCCAATATAGTAGTTACTAGACACATGAAGCTATTTAATACTTGAGATGTGGCTGGTATAACTGAGGAACTTAATTGTTCATTTCAGTTCATTTTAATTAATTTAAATTTAAATAGCCATATATAGCCATATGAGACAGCATAGATCCAGAATCTAAGCTTCTTAAAAGCAACACATAGGGTCTCTGTATTCCCCTTGGCATTTATCACAATGTCCAGCACACAGTAGATTTTTAGTAAATATGTAGTTGGGTCTCTAAACTATTCAAAAACCTCTACCAAAACAAATGTAAGCAAATGGTTTTTAAGTAATAAAACGAATAAATAAATATCAAAATATAAGAAATAAATTAGTCTCAATTCTAATAATAAAAGACTTACCAAAACATCTTTTACATACTAAATCAAGTATTTCCCGAAATCGATTTGTCATTGGTGGCAGAGGTTTTAGGTCAATTTTCCTGAAATCCTCCGGACAATCATTTTTTGAATGGCCATCCTTTTTGCAGATGCTGCATACTATTGTTGGTGGCTAAACAAAGACAAAAAAAAATAATAATAATCTAATCTAATAAAACTACTGAGGAGCTTCATCATCATTACTTAGAAAGCAAAATAGAATATTTTATGTAACTCAGTTCTGATAACCTGTGCTTTCAGAAGACTGGAGCTGGGGGGAAAGCATGTTAATGAAATACATTGTTAAATATAAAAAAAAAACATATTTTGAGCCAACCACTTTAACTTTCTTTCCCACTAAAATATTATTACCAAGGATTAGCTTTACCTGGTGATGTAAAATAAAATACCAGGAGATGAAAAAAGATATAGATTAATTCCAATAGTTTTATCAGTCTCCAAATGAAATACATGCATTACTATTTAATCTACTAAGATCTTTAACTAAGTAGATTACAGTTGTAGATCACTTAACAATAGGGGATATGTTCTGAGAAATGCATCATCAGGTGATTGTGTAGTTTTTCGAATGTCACAGAGCACTTACATAAACCTAGATGGTATAGTCTACTATATATGAAGGCTATATGGTATAGCCAATTGTTTCTAGGCTACAAGCCTGTACAATAAGTTACTGTACTGAATACTACAGGCAACTATAACATTTTGCTAAATACTTGTGTATCTAACCATAGAAAAGATACAGTAAAAGTATGGTATAAAAGTGTGCGTGTGCATTTGCAGGACAAAGTAAGGGCTGTGGATGGGACAACATTGGAGGGTGAGTAGACATCAGGAGGAGGCAGGAAGGAGGGGATAGAGAGAAGGGGAAAAAAAGAGAAGGCAGAAATCAAAAGAACCACAGAGATAAAGACTGATATGAGAATAAGAGGGGAAGGAGGAGGAGATGAAGAAAAGGGAGAAAGGAAAGAGGAGAGGAAGCAGACTGTGAAGGAAGAGATATAGAGAAACAGAGGGAAAGGAAATGTGTGTGTGCAGGATAGTGTGTGTGCTTTGAGCTCCCTCCTCCCCAGCTCTTGCTCCCTTGTCAACTCCAGACCCAGCAGTGGCTAGGCACATAGCTGGTGAACAGCAAGCTGAGCTCATCTAAATCACCCAGAGCTAGCTAGCAATAAATTCACGCTATAATCAGGTCCAACCTTTTCTTTTCACATCAAAAACAAACTTTTTGTTTATCATCTATTATAATCTAATGGGATCACCATTGTATAGGCAGCCCATTGTTGACTAAAAATATCACTATGCAGGGCATCTTATCTAATAATAGACAAACATGTAAACTGATCGTACCTCCGCTATGCCTACCAGCCAATCAGGAATGACATGCAAATTAACAAAACAAAGATGGTGGTTAATTTGCATACACAGGCATGAGCGACTGGGGGCGGGTGGGAAGCTTGCATTGTCGCCATGGCATTCCACCCCATCCCCAGTCTTCAGGGCCTCTGGGCAGCATTGGAAGGCAGGGCCAGAGCGGAAAGAGGAGGCTCCAAGGCTGGACTAGAAAGGCGGTGCTGGCAGCCTGGGAAAGAAAGGCCCATTCTAGCACAAATCTTTGTGCATCAGGCATCTAATGATTATATAAAAAAACTTCAAGTGGTACCTTTCATTTCACTCTAAACATTTTCTATCTTCAGAACTAATCAATCCTAGAACCCTTGCTTGTCTAGCTGGTTCAATTTATTACATTAGCAAAGTATTCAAGAAACCAAACTGTAGAACTGAACTCTAAAAATAAATCCGCTTCATACAAGGAACAATTCTTATGTTATAGCTATAAATGTAACTTCAAACCCTATGCCACAACTTAAAATTTATTCCAACACACTATCAGACAGGTAGCTAAAACAGTAAAATTTTCCCCAACTATTAAAAAAACAAAAAAAACACATATGGTAAAGGAAAAGCACAACTTTTTTCTTTATTATAATACTAGAGGCCCAGTGCACAAATTCGTGAATTGGTGGCATCCAGCTGGCCATCCTGATGGAGACTATAGAGGATGGGCTAGCTGGGGCAAGGGGCTGTGAGCAGTTTGCCGGCCGGCCCCACCCGATTGGGTGCCCGCTCAGGGGGCAGGCCAAGGAGCCAAAGGAGTTCATTCTGTTGTTCGGTCAATTTGCATATTACCCTTTTATTATACAGGATGCCTAGATCCTAGAGTTAGCTTCTTCTTCCAGGATTAGCCTGGACATTTATCTAGCATGAACTCTGATGAAAATTATATTTAAAAAATTCTATTTGTAGGAATGCTGTACTATGGGCTAATTAACAGTAATATCATAGAAATTTCTATCAGCTTTGCAAAGCTTTCTTTTTTTAGTAATTCTTTATTGTTGGAAGTATTACATATGTCCCTTTCACCCCTATTGGCCCCCTTTAGCCCGCCCTGCAGTCCTCTTCCCCCGCAAAGCTTTTTAAAATGAAATATTTATCAGGAAATTCTAGAAATATGGTATAATTAGAAAAAATTAAAATTGGAGAAACAGCAACCTTAATATAAGTTTCCATGTAGAAAAATATATAAAGTAGAATATAAACTATAGCTATATAATTAGTCTTTTCTAAAACTCTGCCATTTATTTCATCCTTTCAATAGTCCATATACCCTAAATACTGCAACCTATACAAAATCAATAGATGTATCCTTACAAAAAATGAAGAAACACAGTTTAGTAATTACGTTAAAAAATTTAAGTTGTGAATAAGTAATTATTGATAAAACAATAGAACTGGATGACATTCCAGTTGTTTTTATAATATTCCACCTGGTTGACACATAATCTATATAATCAGCACGCTGGGTGCTAATATTTCAACTGTATATGCTGCACTTGAAGCAACTTGACTTAGCTAAAACTTCCTTTTATTAACAAAGTGGTTACTGCTTATTTTCTGTCCATTGGGATATTTTATTTTCTGCAATTTATCAAGTTAGAGAATATGTCTCTTTAAAGTAGGAAAGTTAATGCGCTGGCCAGGGTGGCTCATTGGTTGGAGTATCAGCCCGAGCACGGAAGGGTATCAGGTTGCAGGTTCAATCCCCAGCACCATTTGAGGTGTGTGTTGCAGGCAACCAATCAATGTCTCTCTCTCACATTGATGTTTCTCTGTCTCTCCCCGTCCCTTCAACTCTCTATAAAAATCAATGGAAAAAAATATCCTCGGGTAAGTATTAATAAAATAAAGAAAACCTTTAAAATAGGATACCATTATAGTTCACAAATCTTGTATTCTCATTTGTGGAAGAAAAAATAATCATTGCATATTAAAAAAATAAGCAAAATTGAAAAT
Organism: Lasiurus borealis; assembly: GCA_004026805.1. Lineage (NCBI taxonomy): Eukaryota > Metazoa > Chordata > Mammalia > Chiroptera > Vespertilionidae > Lasiurus > Lasiurus borealis. Next base: position 39,663 of record PVJN01002840.1, on the reverse strand, counting down.
ATATGTGCCTTTGCCAAACTGATTTTCATAAAATATCTGATAACTGATTTTCATATATAAGAAAGTGAAGTAAATCAACTAATAATAGAGTGCTGAAACCTTTTGGGGTTTTATATACATTCTTTAAAGGCAACTTATTAGCAAAAATGCAGTAAGTAAAGTTAAAATATACACTAAAATACTATTCTAAAACAACTATTTTTGTATTTCTGTATCTAAGAAATATAAATATACCACCACAACATCTTACAGATTGTTTACAAACTGTATCCTACCTTGCCAGAGGTTAAAATAAACTTATCAAACACATAATGTAATTCCTGGGTGGGGTGGTTATCATCATCAAGGTCAGATGTATCTTCTGTAGCTTTGCAGCTGCAAGAGGTAGCAGGTGTGTGGGTGCACGCACTCTGATGTGAACTCTCTGTTTCTAAATTTGACCTGCAGTCTGTACCAACAGACTCATTTGGGTCAGAGGATTTACAATCAATGCAATTACATTGTCTGAGCTCCTTTTTTAAGCAAGTTTCTGAAGGAACTAAATCATCTTGTTTCTTAATTGATTTTGGCTCTAATTTTCTGCCTTCAGTGGTAGGAAGAGATGATGATTCCTGTCCATGTTCAGTCAAAACTAGTTCAGTTACCAACAAATTGTCATCTTCAGTAATACATCTCCGTGATGTACATTTCACTTCATCATATTTACCAGATTGACCTCTTTCTGCATTTATTTTTTCTGTGCTTTTCCCAAGTTGAATGCAACAATTAGATGTCTTATTGTCAGTCTTGACTGGTTTCTTACTGCTTATTTTCCCTTTTTCTTTTTTCATGGAATCCACAGATTTATCTGCATCCTTTCTCTGAGGACAGGCAAAATATCGATATGCTGCCCTGAATCTCTCCACAACATATTCATAAACAAGCTGGCTGTTTAAGCTCCGTGCAACATTCCTCTTGACTGAAAATGGATCTAATAAAAAAGAAAATGGTTAGTTGATAAGCATTTACTAACAAACTACATTTTTAAGATTATACAAACAGTTCTTAACAGTGGGATTGTAAGCAGAAGACATTTTTCCAAAGCTTTTCTAAAGTCCCAGTGAGAGTCCTTGAAAACTTAGTAGGGAAAATACAATAGCAACTTTGTTTCCTTTGTTTCTGTTTTAGCATAAAAACAAGAAAAACTTTTAGAAAAGAATAATAATAATAAGGTAATTAATGAGAAAATGGCTAAGGAGCCCAACTCAGTAATTATGAAGTTTCAATGATCAACTTGCTGAAAACAACTATGCCAATATGCCTCCCAATAGTATCATTAAATGAAAATTTTCAAGCTCTGGGGCCCATTAATAATTTTCTTTTTCATAGTATTCTTTAGTTACAGACTCCTTGCAATTTAAACAAATAAAATATAATCTAAACTCTCAAAGCTTCAAGTTAAAAAAATACTAAGATTTAACTTTAGTGAGGTCAGAAAATTAAAGAAAGAGAAGAAACAGAAAGTAGGAAGACAACTAAGAAAGTAAAAATTAAAACAAAATTTAAATGTTGATCCAATCTAAAATGGCTATATTGAAAGGGTTTGCAGCAACTCATAGTTCTGAAAACATTCATAGGTTTTTGGATTTTATAAGCCTTAAATACAAATATGTCAAGGGAAAAAGAACAGTACCACCCTAAAAAAACAATACATATTTTTCTTCACTACTGAAGATCATTAAGTAAAAAGATTAACAGGACATGACTACTATGGTTAAAGCATCTTTTACTTTTTCCTATTATCTAAATAAAGCATTTAAAAAGGTTTTCCTAGCCTCTTTTCCCCTTCCAGAAGAAAAAGGAAGAGAAATTATGATGGCTGCAGGTTTCAGAGCTCATTTATTTACTGTATGTAAGAGATTATAAGATGTGAATATATGAGAATATGTATGGGTTCAATTCCCATCTTTAGAAGGCCAAAAGTGGATTGAAAGAACAGAAGAATGTTAAACAAACCAAGGGCTAAATAAACTGAATGATGCACAGAAGTTCAATTTCATACCTATAAAAAGTAAGTGAAATATTGTGAACTTAGTTTGTATTAAGAATTTAGAAGCAGGGCAGAATTCCAAGATGGCGGCATAGGTAAATACCTACACTGCTGCCTCGCACAACAATTTCAAAACTACAACTAAAAGACAGAACACACATCATCCAGAACCACAGGAAAGCTGGCTGAGTGGAAATTCTACAACTAGAAGGAAAGAGAGGGGCTCAGAGAGACCCAGAGGAGCTGCAAAAAGCTGAGGTACAGAGACACGCGCGGAGAGAGCGGGTGCCCGAGTACCTGGATGGCTTTCTCTGGTGGGAGGAAGACGGAGACTCTCAACGGTATTGAACTCCTTATCCTACGACACTAAACCCCAGATCCAGCTGAAACTCATAGGGGGGAGTTTGGACTGTGAAAAGGGATAGGTGCATGGAAATTTAGGGGAGTTGCAAAAGATCAGAAGTCTGGTGACGCACACGGCACTGCACGCAGAGGACAAGCTTCCGATTGTGCTGCTGGCTTTCATGAGTGGGTGGGAAACAGACCCTCCCAACTGCACCACTTCTAACTTCACTAAACCCCAGTTTCGGGCAAAACCCTGGGGACCCAGACTCATATGGTACCAGAGCACAAGAGAGCCGGAAAGGCAGCAGTCTAGAGGACTGCAAGAGTGCGCACAAGCGACTGCTCCAGTGATTACCCAGTCATGTGAAACTCAGGGGCCGTGGAGGGCACGGCTGACTGGAAGGCAAGGCGGTCCCTTAAGCCCTGAGACTCCACCCATCCCAAGCTCAATATAGAGAGGCTTCGGCAGTTTTGCAAGTCTGATATCATAAGGCTGAATCCAACACAGAAGTTATCCCAGCATAGTGAAAAAGACAAGGAAAGGGATCACAAACAAAAGAAATGGAGAATAACAAACGACTGGATATAGAGTTCAAAACCACGCTTATAAGGTTTTTCAAGAATCTCCTAGAAAAGATGGGTAAATTTAGAAGACCCAAGGAGATGAAAAAGAACCAACTAGAGATGCAAAATAACCAACTAAAAATTAAACATACACTGACTGAATTAAAAAATATTATACAGAGATCTAACAGCAGACTAGAGGAAGACAAGAATCAAGTCAAAAATTTGAAATATAAAGAATCAGAAAACACTCAACTGGAAAAGCAAGAAAAGAATCCAAAAATGTGAAGATAATGTAAGGAGCCTTTGGGACAGCTTCAAGCGTACGAACATCAGAATTATGGGGGTGCCAGAAGAAGTGAGAGAGCAAGATACTGAAAACCTACTTAAAGAAATAATGACTGAAAACTTCCCACATCTGGTAAAAGAAATAAACTTACAAATCCAGGAAGCACACAGAACTTCAAATAAAAGGAATCCAAAGAAGACTACACTGAGACACATCATAATTAAAATACCAAGAGCAAAAGACAAAGAGAATATTAAAAGCAGCAAGAGAAAAACAGTTCATTACCTACAAGGGAGCACCCATCCGACTGTCAGCTGATTTCTGAACAGAAATGATGCAGGCCAGACGGGAGTGGCAGGAAATATTCAATGTGATGAATAGCAAGAACCTACAACCAAGAATACTCTATCCAGCAAAGCTATCATTCAGAATTGAAGGTCAGATAAAGAGCTTCACAGATAAGAAAAAGCTAAAGGAGTTCATCAAATCCAAACCAGTATTATATGAAATGCTGAAAGGTACTCTTTTAGAAGAGGAAGAAGAAAAAGGTAAAAGATAAAAAATTATGAACAAATACGTATATATCAACAAGTGAATCTGAAAATTAAGGGAATTGAAGATTTGATCAACAGAATAAACTGGTGAATATAATACAATCGGGAGCACAGAAAGGGAGTGGACTGATAATTCTCAGAGGGAAAAGGAGGAGGGGTGTACAGGGAGAGACTGGACACAAATCATACACCTATGGATGAGATCAACAGGAGGGAGATAAGGGTAGAGGGAAGAATGGGAGCCGGGTGGAGGGGAACTATGGAAGGGAAAAAAGAGAAACAAATGTAATAATCTGAATAATAAAGATTTAAAAAAATGAATTTAGAAGCAAGTACACTATCCCTCCATGAAGCACACCCTTGCCTTGCCCTTCCCTCTCTTCTTCCCCCATAGGCATGCAATTCGTAACTCTAAGAGACTCCCACAAGACTTGCATCCAGGGAGCAATAAGCCCTGACTTGTCTCAAAGGTCCCCTTTTTTTTCTGACTTCTTAGTGAGCCAAAGCAGCTTAGCCTAGACTCATTTCACTGTCTGGTCTTTCCTAGTGCTTCTTCTATCCTAGACCCTTCCTAGTTTCGCTTGGCCCAGTTTTAACAAACATCCTCTAAAAATCACCTGGACTTGTGCTGTGAAACCCTTCCTGTACAAGGTCAAGAATCCACCCACTACCAGCTGGCCCAAGGCAGGCAAGCTCAGGGCCGCCAAGCCCCCTTTCCAGTAACAAAACTGCCCCCTCCCACCTATCATGTCCTGCCCCATGAAACCCTATTTTCCACTTATTTTTTTAAAAGGTAGAATTAATATTTTGTTGTCACTTGCAATCAGATGGCAGTGGAGTATATAGTCTCTATGCTTGATCTTTCTTTTATGTAAATAAAAAAATTACAAGAACTGATGGCTGGGTGTTTTCAGAAAACATGATTAAACTAATTCATTGATGGTGGCATCAAGTTTTTCCTTGATTAGTTCCAGAAAATTCACCTTTGTTGTGTTATTGTAACCCTAGCTGGTTTGGCTCAGTGGCCTCCAGACTAAAGAGTCTTGGGTTCAATTCTGGTCAAGGGCATAAGCCCAGGTTTCGGAATCAATCCCTAGTAGAGGGCATGCAGGTGGCAGCCAATAAATGATTTTCTGTCATCATTGATGTTTCTCTCTCTTTCCCTCTCTCTCTGAAATTAGTAAAAATATATTTTTAAAAAATTTAGAAGCCATTCTATTAATTTCTGTATCTCTAAATATCTTAAAGTTCTTGGATTTGATGTAAAACCTGAGTTGTCAACATGAACTGTTTTTTCTTTAGTGTAGTCACATTTAAAGACAATAAAAACTGGATTTTAAAATTATACTTCAACAAGTTTATGATACAAATTTCTTCAAAAAGATCTTATAGAATTAATATAACTATTTTGTCTCTATTTTTGAAATTTTTTATAATTAAAAATTAAATAAAGACATGTAAAGTAAGCTAATATCCCTAACCAATCTAATATTGACAGATAGGGAATATTTAAATGAATATTAATCCTATAAACTATTACGGACTTGACAAAGAATTGATATAAAATATATGAAAACAAGATAGTGCTACAGAGTCAATGAGGTAAAATTTATAACACTGAATTAGACACAGATGATGAGTGGCACACAAAAATTATTCTCCAAATGAAATATATCATACCTTCAATGGCTATTCGCCTTTTAGGCCAGTTTTTGTTTTCTCTTGTTAAAATATCTTTTATCCGTACACATATGACATATTCCTCCAAAGCAAACTCCAGTGTGTAAAATTTTAGCAGCTCTAACCATAACTGTCCTAGGGATACCTGGTTTGGTGTTTCCAATGTTAAAGGAGACTGGAAAAGAAAAAACACTTTTCATTTACATTTCACAAACTAATGAATCATTTACTTTTCACTTTAAAAAATCCTTAGAGATCACTTTTTCAAAAACTAAGCATAAAGGAGCAACCTGCCAAAAAGCAGTTTGTGGCATAGCTGGGACGAGAGTGCCAGTCTACTAACTCCTAGGATTTTGTGTTCTTTCCACTAGGCCAGAAATTCTCAACCTTCACTGCACATTAGAATCACATTGGAAATACGAAAGCACACTAATACTTAAGCTACACACAATTCCCACTTCCCATACCCTTCCCAAGATTCCGATTTAACTGACCTGGACTATGAATTGGGTATTGAGATTTTTAAAGCTCCCTAAATGATTCCCATGTGCAGTCAAGGTTGCAAACCACTGTATAACAATCATCACAGCTCCTCACTGCAGTAATTACTTTTAAAATCTGAGTAAATGTTCTAGGCTTGCAAAAGCTAATTCCTTCATTCGGCAAACATTTATTTATAACTTATTATGTCCCTGGCATTGTGCTGTGTGTGTGTGTGTGTGTGTGTGTGTGTGTATATGTGTATATATATACACACACACACACACACACATATATATGAAAAAAATGAGAGTCTACATTTACATATAATGCTCAACAAACATCATTCACTCTTCTAAGTGCTGTGCATATAATTAATAATTCTAACAACTCCATGGAGTAGATACTATAGGGCAAAAATCTGACTCATGGCCACATGGTTACTGGGTTCATGTTGCTAATCAATATAACATACTGCCATTCAAATAAGGTATTGGACTACTTCATGGACTACTAGGAAAGGAAGAAACAATTTAACAATGCTAAAATTGGCCTCTAATAGGGAGGGGATGTGTAACAGAAGAAGTTATGACTTCTAAGGGAATTTGCTAAAGACTGGCAACTAAAAGTGACCACTAGGAGCATAAAGACATGAAGCAGTCATTCATTCATTCAATTCTACAACCATTCATTGATTACCTACTATGTGCCAAGCACTTGGAATAGATCCATGAAAAAAAACAAAGATCTTTGCCTTAGTGGAGCTCACTTTTCAGGGGAAGAACACGGTGAAGAACAAACTTAATAAACCTAGCAAGTCAGAAAAAAAAATGCTGTGGTACCCAGCCAGTGTAACTCAATGGTTGAATGTTAATCCATGAACCAAGAGGTCATGGTGTGATTCCCAGTCAGGGCACATGCCCAGGTTTTAGACTCCAGTCCCAGTAGAGATGTGCAGGAGGCAGCCAATTGATGATTCTCTCTCATCACTGATATTTCTACCCCTCTCTCCCTCTTCCTTCCTCTTGCTGAAATCAAATTAAAAAAAAAAAATTAAAAACCAAAGTTCTGTGGAAATTTTAAAAAGTTAAGTAGGTTTAATAAAGAGGATGGGAATATGGGGGCAGTTTTCAATGGTAAATAAAATATTCAGGGTAAGAGTTGTTGAGAAAATGTAATCTGAAGTAAAAAGGAAACATGTTCTAGGAATAGGAAATAGAACAAAGTAGGAGTGTGACTAGCCTTAAAAAGAAAACCAAGAAACCTAGTGTGGTAGAGAAAGGGGAGGAAAAAAGAGGAAAACAAAAAGCTAGCCAGTGAGAACTCCTTGACTTTTATCCTAAATTAAGTGAGGAGCAACTAAAGCTTTTTGAGTGTGAGAAGGGAGAAGAGCATGATCTAACTCAAGTTTTGGAAGAGCCATTCTGACTGAAGAGATTATAAGGGGCAAGGGTAGATGCAGGGAAACTTATTATGACACTCTGGTAGTAATTCAGAACAGAGATGATGGTGGCGAGGACCAGTGAAATGGTAAGAGGTGGTCAAATTCTGGGTATTTTGAAATAGAGATGACAGAATTTTCTGACAGACTCATGGAGTATGAAAGAGGGATGACTCCAATGGTTTTACTAAGGGTGTAGTGCCATTAACTGAGATGGGAAAACTGCACATGAAGCAAGAGGAAGACTAGGAGTTGAGTTTTAGATACAGTAAGTTTAAGACATCTATTAGATATTTGAGTAGAGACATTATATAGGCAGTTGAAGATACAATTATATTATTTAGGAAAAAGGTTTTGCTGAAGATTTAAATCTGAGAGTCACCATCATACATACAGACGGTGCTTAAAATCCAGGGAATTGGATGAGATCACCAAAGGAGTGTAGATAAAGAAACAGGGGTAGCTAGTTTGACTCAGTGGATAAAGCATTGGTCTTTAGACTGAAGGTTCCAGGTTCGATTCTGGTCAAGAGCACATGCCCAAGTTGTGGGCTCAATCCCCAGTAAGGGACGTGCAGGAAGGAGCTGGTCAATGATTCTCTCTTGTCAATGATGTTTCTCTCTCTCTCTTTCCCTCTCTTTTCCTCTCCGAAATCAATAAAAATATATTAAAGAAAAAGGAGATCAAGGATTGAGCCTTAGATAATTCCAACATTAACAGACTAGAGAGGAAAGACAGAACCAGCAAAGAAGACTGAGAAGAAATAATGAGCCATGGTTGTAGGGCCCTAAAAGTCAAGTTAAGAAATTTTTTAGAGAAGAAAATAATCAAGTGGCAAATGTTGCTAATTCGAAAGAGATAAAAATTGAGATATGACCATTAGATTTAACATTGTGGAAGTTATTGACATGATTTGTGTTTTGGCAGGTTGATACAGGTCAACGCCTGATTAGTATGAGGTAAGAGGAAACAAAGAAATTGTAAATAATAACGTAGACAATTCTTTCAAGCACTTTTATTGCAAAAGGAGCAAAGGAATTAGTTGGGAAGGGAAGTGGTGTTGAAATTTTTCTTAAATAAATAAAAGCATGTTTGATTCAGTAAAGAATGAAAAATGGGTAACCTAGGAGAGAAAGGTAAGAATTGCTAAAGCAATGTTCTGGTGTAGATAAGTAGGCATGACACTGAATACAAAAGTGAAGAAAATTACTTTAGGTAACAACACCAGAAATTCCTTTATAAAAGCAGGCAGTAAGGCAGAGTATGTAAGTACAGATTGTGGTAGATGGTGGTGGGAGTGTGTAGAAGTTCTCTTTTGATTGCTTCCATTTTCTCAGTGAAGTAATAAGCAAGAGGACAGAAAGTGGGAGAGTTGAATGGTCTAGAACATATATTTAGGGAATAACATGAACATTTCAGTAATGTTCACATTTCTGTAGTCTCGTTCAAAACTGGAAATCCAGAAAGACTATATACTTGTAGACGACACAATCCATGGATATTCAACTTTTGTACTTTAGCACTTAAGACAATGCTTGGTATGTAGCAGGCCTCAATAAATGAATGCTGAATGGTTAAATAAGCAAACCATACTCTAAAGGACGACAGGGCCTTTATTTCTCCACCAATCTGCCAACATAATTCCTATAAGCTAAAGTTTTGGTTACAGCCCAACTCCTGAAGGAAATTTTCCTTGTCTAAATGAAAAATATATAAAAAATTACCTTGACATGGTTCAAACAACAGAAGTCTCCCAAAATGAGCTGTAAATTCATTAGGGAATCTTGGTACTGAAAAACTAAACCAGATCAACCCCTCACATTACAGATGAGGAAAATGAGGCCACGAGGTTTACTCAAGATTAGTTAATCTACTATTAAAATAGCTTCAATAGAAGGCATCCAAATACTACAGATAGAAAAGCCAAAGAAACAACAAAAAAAGCTTACTTTGCCATGTTTTCCCTTTATGGCATTACTTTGGTTGTCTTTTTCTGTCTTCTTGGTATCAATTTTTGGTTGGTCTGCCTTAGCTTTGTTTTCCTCAGCAATTGAATTTTTCTCAGTTGCACTACTTGAATTATATTCCCACTTAACAAACTTCTCTTCTATTATGCCCTTCAGCTGAAAGTCATCCATTCTTTTTGAGTCAAAGCCTTCAATCTATATAAAAAGGCATTCCAAAATGGTAGTAGAAAAATTATTTTTTTTAAAAAAAGATAGACAAATCAGAACCCCAGTTTAAATAGAACAGAATACTCTGCAAGAGCAAACTATATATGTACATACACATGTCACAAACTCATGCTTACCCAACTTCCAAGTAAAGAAGGAAGAAGAGGGGGTTTTCTTTGTTGTAGAAAAAACATCACCATTAAAGCAAAACAGTAAGAAGGAATTCCGCCATCAGTTTGGGAATCAATATAGCACAACTGCAAAATGATGGGGAAAAAGTACCATTATTTATTTCAGCTTTCTTTAATTTTCTTTCTTCCTTTCACAAAAGTAGCTGCCACCTCTCTGACCATAATCATTGTAAAAAACATAAAATGTAATATTATATATATATGTGTGTGTATATATATGCCTAAGCGACTGTTCAATCGATAACTATGACACACATTGACCACAAGGGGGCAGACGCTCGATGCACAGGCATCGAAACATGGAACAGACTGATGAATCTCAGAGGGAAGGGGGCTGGGGGATGGGGGCGGGGAGATTAACCAAAGATCTTATTGCATTCTAGAGACCTGGTACATGAATTTGTACACTGGTGGGGTCCCTCAGCCTGTCCTGTGGGGATCAGGCTGAAACCAGTAGCCCGACATCCCCCAAGGGGTCCCGAATTGTGAAAGTGCACAGGCCAGGCTGAGGGACTCTACCAGTACACGAGTCCATGCACCAGGCCTCTAGTAATAAATATATATATATATATATATATATAAAATATATGATCTGAAATCTCACCCACCTGAAATAACTATTAACATATTGGTGACCATCTTTCCATTAATTTCTTATTGCGTATAAAGACGTGTATTTTAGTTAAATGGAACCATATCATACAATGTGCTTTTATTATAGACACCTTTTAAAAATATTTCATTTTGTTTACACTTCTGCCTCATGTTAATAATCTTCCAAGTGCTCCATGCCTTCTTCTGTATTCAAATAACCATACACAAATATATATACATTTCTATTTTCTATATAAAACAGGGAAGATTTTGATTTTTGTCATCTTTTTACCAAAATTTTTATTATAGACATCTCTCTGTATATTACTCTTCTCCCTTAACAATGTACCAAGAAATGTCCCACTAAGTCATTAGTACAGATCTAACATTCTTTCAAATGAATAAATTATAGTCTATGATCTGGATGGTTATTCAATAATTCCCCCACCCAAGGATATTCACACTTATTTCTCAGTTTTTGCTACTTTAAAGAATACTGTAATATTTATCCTTATACAGATTTTCTAAGTACTAGTGCTTGTTTATGAGCTATATTCCCAGGACCATATTTGCTGGATTAAAAATGTGATATATTTCAATTCTAACAAATAATTATAAGATTTAAAAAATTGTCAATGGTAAGGATATCAAACTCAAAGGCTAACACAGATCAAATAAAGAAGGTGTAATTTTATGTGGATGGCAAAAAAAAAAAACAACCAAAAGCTTCTATTTTCATAGAAATGTTTATTTTGATAGAAATATGCTGAATAGAAAGGGCTGAAATAAATGAGTAAACATTAACATAAATAGAACATTTTAATAAAAATTAATAATTTTTCTTGAACATTAACTTACCAGACACTGAATAATTGCACAAATTAATAAATGTAATGCAAATAAACCTATTTTTCTTGTTCTCTGAAAGCAAAATATTTCCTGTTGTGCACACCAAACAACTCAGTCCAAGATTAATGACGTAGCAATCATCTGCTAAAATATTCGCTGCTAGTATTAGTGGAGAGAAATGGAACACCTGTGCCTAAGGCGCATAAGGCAACATGATTATAGTAATCAGTCATTAGTGAATGTTGTATTTCGTTATTAATAATTATGTATAATAGAAAATTGTAAAAATTATGAAATTTTTATTAAAACATTTCTTATATACCGTTATATTGGCGGGGCCACAAAAAATATTCATTGTGGGCTGCAAGTCTGACATGCTTGGTCAACAGAATGGGTCAATGTCTCATATTTACTAACCACTAGGATTTGTTCTTTTCTGAATAGCTTCTTAAATCTTATGCCAGCTTTTCTATTTTTACATATAATATATATATTCATGTTTTGTTTTTCATTATAGATAATGACCCTTTATATCTGATACATGAATTTGGGAAAAAAATGTTATTTCTCCCAATCTGCTTATCTTTTGGCATTATTTATGATACCTTTCACCATATAAAATGTATTCATGTTTATGTAGCTAAATACGCTTATCTTATACAGTTTTTAGGTTTCCTATCATGGTCATAAGGTTTCTCCAATGGTGTGGGTGTGTGCATATCTATATATACTTACACACATATATATACAAACACATACATATATATATGTTCTTTTGTTGTTCTATTTCTTTTTTTTATTAATCCTCATCCAAAGATATTCCTCCATTCATTTTTAGAGAGTGAAAGGGAAAGAGGTGGAGAGAGATAGCCATCGATGTGAGAGAGACACATCGATCAGTTGCCCTCCTGCACACACCCTGACTGAGCCAGAAACAAACCTGAAACCCAGGTAATATGCCCTTGACCGGAATCAAACCGCCGACCCTTTGAAGTGTGGACCAATATATAGTCTTAAATTTTCTTCTAAAATCTTTATTTTCATTCAAGTGTAACTTATTTTTGCATTTAGTGTGCTAACGGTCCAAGATTATTTTCTTCAAGAAAGATACAGTTGTTATGGCACTATTTATTAAATAAACCAGTTTTATCACTAAAATAATGTCTTTTATTTTTTCATACATTAAAATCTCCTTTACACTAGGATCTACTTTCAGGCTTTCTTTTTTGTTCCACATATCTATTTATCTATTCCTATGCCAATGGTATACACTTAACTAAATCAGTTTTGTAGTGGTAAAGCGGATCTTCCTTTTCTAGTCTCTTTCGGAGTTCTTTTGGCTATTCTCAAAGATTCTTCCATATTAACTTTAAGATCATTTTATCAACATTTTAAAAACTCCTGGTAATTAGAATTAAAATTACTGAACATTTGAAAATTAGTTTAACACACTTTTACATTTTAAGAATACCACCTCCTTATCCAAGAAACTGGTATATTTGCATTTTCCAAAAATTGTCATCAATTACTCACTTCCCTTCAACTCTCATATCAAGTTCTTCCTCCAAAACTTATCCTAAATCTGTTTGCTTTATTTCAAATCCACTCTAAATTTACTATAGTTATTCATAACTATTTTGTACCTATGCATTATGATTTGTTACAGATTAGGCACTCCTCTGTTCCACTCACCTTAGCCCAATAACGAAAGGCTAACACCAAGGGAATAAAGACAGGTTCCATTTTGCCAATAGCAGCAAGTAAATCAGTAGTGAGGCATGCCATATCATTTCCTGCACTCACTCTACAAAGTAAGCCACTGTAAATGAGAAAGGAAGACATTTCACTGCATTAATACTTTCAAAAACATATTTCAAATCCTGTGGCTATCCCTCCCAGTCACTGTATTTTAATACTTTAAAAGGCATAATAAAAATGAATGTTTTAGTAAACTTAGAGCTTACTGAAAACTATGTATCAGTTCCATCACTAGAGTTCCATATAAATTAAATATATTTTAAATGTTCATTTGTACATCAGAAGTTTCAACTTTAGTAAGTATTTAAGTTCATGAGAAATTAATTTCAAAAGCAGCATTATGAATCACCAAAATTTGTTTTATGAGAGAAAAGACATTGATCTTATCAATGTCAAATAATATAGCATAGCTTCCTAGCACATTCTTTTTGCTTTGCACATAAAAAAAATTCTGAACTGATTAGCTGTACTTCTTGACTCTAATATTTTCCTACCCAAGCTTCCATGATTTATTGATATGCTATTTTCAGATACGAGATTAGATAGGATTTTTATAACCCACAAGTAATGTTTTATGTAAGTGAAAATAGGAACTACTGTAAATGGGGTAATAGAATTGTAGAAGAAATATTTTGGTGGCAGGGAGAAGAATGTATCTAAGATTGCCACACAGAGACAATTAAACATGATGTGATGGCAAAATACCAGACATCAGAATACTTCCATTCCAATTCTGATTTTTTCCTAAATGATATGAATTTGGACAAATCACTTATTTGTCCTCCAGGTCTCAATTTTCCAATCTAGAAAAAAAGGAAATTGAACTAGATATCCATAGCTCCTTCTAGTTTTAAGTAAGAAAATATAGTAATCTTAAAATATAAGATATATAGGTTAATAATCAATAAAAGAACACTATTATTTCTGTATCGTTTCCATATCTCCCACATTGAACTAACAGAGTTTAGTTTCAAGTATTTGAAACTAAAATTATTTTACTCTTTCTTAATCCTATAGAGATGACTAGAAAAACAAGATAAATCTTCAATGACTCTTTCAATTTCAGTGAACTAAAAATTAAGAGTCTGATAGGCTGTTACCTCCTTGAGAAGGGAGACTATTTCTTATTTATGTTTTTATCCCTACAAGAAAGCATTACTTAACATATAGTAAATGTTCAATACTGTTGGGTGAATAAACTAGAAAAAATTAAAAGTCTGCATCTGAATATTTTATTTTTATGTGTTCTATTTCTTGTTCACATGCTTTTAGTAAGCTGGCTAATTTGAATAAGTAGAAAATAGCCTAGTCATATTAACCCAAGGAGAAATAAAAAACAAAACTTTTCTCTCTTACAGATGTTCACTGCATACCTGGATGTTGTTATTTTTAAAAATACTTATTTTTTCTTCATTGTTACCTACCTTTTCCGATCTTTGCACACCACAACAGGAACTTTAGCGTGAAAATCAGATTCCACATCTACATATAATACTAATAAGGGGGGGGAAACAAAACAATTAAGCTAATGTCAACATCTCTAAAATGCTTACTTATGGTAACATTAAGTTTCCTTCTAAATATCACTCTCATTGTTTCTGTGGGATAATCCACTCTTCTCCTTATGAGAATCAACCCCACAGGATCCCTTATTTCTCTTGGTACCTCTTGTTGCATATCACAAACCATCGGCACAGTCCCAAATACTATTTGAAAATTAAAATCACCTTAAGAAAAAAAGACTTTAATATGCCTAAGAGTTTAATATAACCAAGTAAGTATATAATTTAGTCAAAGTTGTTAAACCTTCATAGATAGCCAAGAGAAGGCACCACATACTTCGAGGGCTATTTCCACAAGAATCACAAAAAGGTAACTTACAATACTTTGAAAATTTGGTTCTTTTAAAAATATCTGTGGAAGTAAAAGGCTGACTCTGCTAGCTTCATTTCCCATAAACCTATGAAGAGTCTGCCCAATAAAAGCTCCTGAGGATAGACTACAGATGGAACACATTTCCACTCCTAAGTCCATCTCTATATCTCCAAGGTAGGCCCTATGCTATAAATATCTAATTTAAATAAAAATACGTAGATGCATTAGCTCTAGCTGGTTTGGCTCAGTGGATAGAGCGTCTGCCTGGGGACTGAGAGTCCAAGGTTCAATTCCGGACAAGGGCACATGCCCAGGTTGTGGGCTTGGATCCCCAGTAGGAGGCGTACAGGAGGCAGCCAATCAATGATTCTCATCATTGATATTTCTCTCTTCTTCCTTCCCTCTCTGAAACCAATAAAGATATATTTTAAAAAATAGATGCATTATTTCATTTGCAGTTTAAAGAAAATATCTTAGTAGTACTTTTTGGAATTATTAGGTTATCCAAAAACATGTGCTGAAAATCTCTATGTCAGGAGTTGAATTATATTTGGTGGATAAAACAGTGACTAAGACACAAAGAGATCAATCAGGGGTCTGGAAAACAAATATTTAAACAAACAAATCCTGTAGATGACAGGATAAAGGTTCTTAAAGTACAGGTCTTTAAAGAGAGGGAATAAAAATAAAACAATCAATTTTACAAACAGACTGCATTTTGTAGACCTATGTTATATGACTCAAGATTATCTATTTGTGTATTTTAGTAGGAAAAACCTATTTAAAATTTTTCTGCTAGGTTAATACTACTCTCAAATGAATCTAAAGAGGTAAAAGCTCTGTGTTTACCTCCTATCTGTAATATGTTTTAAAGTTTTTGTGCAATTAGAAAAAACGATATTAAAATCCCTTTACAACAGCAATTTTCAACATTTTTCATCTCATGGCACATAAATGTTAAAATTCCTTAGCATACCAAATATACATTTTTTAATTATTTTTTTGCCAAACTGACAAAAAATAGGTTTAATTTTGCTTAAAAAATAGTAACAGCAACTTCTTACCCATTTTGCTCCAAAGTAACTTTTTTAAAAATCAGGTGCCTATACTTGTATCTAAGAATTTCTAGTGCCAGGAATTAACCAATCAGACACAATCTTATTATGCAACATGACCAATAAGATGCAACTCTATTACATGACCTATATATTTATGGTTCAAGACAGGGAATTCACACCAAATAGCTGTGTCTTTTTATTTGACAACCTAAAGGAAAAGAGGTCAGAGCCCCTATGTAGTGCATATTTTAAAAATTCTTGCAGAACACCAGTTGAAAACTGCTGCTTTATAAGATAAAAGGACCAACTTAATCCCTTAAAAATAACTTTCCAGAAAAATGGCCAACAATGAACTGATAATGGAGCAGCAAATAGAGAAGAAAAAGTAAGTTAAGAACTGATATTAGGGCCAATAAAAAGATAAGATTAAGGTCAATAAGCTATCTCTTCTAAGCCAAACTGCAAATATTTTTACCAAGTACATGCAATTCATAAAATCTAAGATGACAATCCTATCTAATAAAAGATTAATATGCAAATTGACCATCCCTTCAACACACAAGATGGTTACCCCCATGTGGACACAAGATGGCTGCCACAAGATGGCTGGGAGGGAAGTTGGGAGAGACCAAGTGTATAAGGGAGGGTAGTTGGGGGGGGAACCAGGCCTGCAGGGGAGGGCAGCTGGGAGGAACCAGGCCTACAGGGAAGAACAGTTGGGGGGAACCAGGCCTGCAGGGGAGGGCAGTTGGGGGTGACCAGGTCTGCAGGGGAAGGCAGTTGGGGGCAACCAGGCCTGCAGGGGAGGGCAGTTGAGGGTGACCATGTCTGCAGGGGAGAGTAGTCAGGGGCAACCAGGCCTGCAGGGGAGGGCAGTTGAGGGTGACCAGGTCTGCAGGGGAGAGTAGTCAGGGGCAACCAGGCCTGCAGGGGAGGGCAGTTGGAGGCGACCAGGCTGACAGGAGAGGGCAGTTAGGAGTAATCGGTCCATAGGGGAGGGAAGTTAGGAGCAATCCGGCCGCCAAGGAAACAGTTAGGCATCAATCCAGCTGGCAAGGGAGTAGTTAAGGTATGATCAGGCTGGCAGGCAGAAAGTTAGGAGCAATCAGGCAGGCAGGAAGGCGAGCAGTTGAGAGCAAGCAGTCCTGGATTGTGAGAGGGTTGTTGACTGCCGGATGAGATCAGGCCTAAACGGGTAGTCGGAAATCCCTCTAGGGGTCTCAGATTGCAGAGGGAGCAGGCTGGACTAAAGGACAAGAACACTCGTCAGCCCCTGCCACCATGCACGAATTTCGTGCACCAGGCCTCTAGTAGTAATAATAAAAATCACAGCAATAGAAATTTCATAAGTTCCTATATACCGGGCACTTTTTTAAGCTATTGCTTAACCCATTTCATTTTCACAACTTCCTCATAAAAAAGATACTGTATTATTGTCATTTTACAGATGAGAAAACTGAAGCATGAACATTAAATAATTCATCAAAAAACATACAACCATCGAATGGAAAATTTTGTGCCTACAAAGTCTGGCAGCAGATCGTAAGCTCTCAAGCATTTATTTCAGAACAAGAAAAGCAGTAAATAAAAACAAAATAATTTTATAGGTTATATTACACACTATGGCCTGGTTTGAGATAGTTGTAATTTTTTAAAAATGTTTTATTTTAAAAGTGTTTTTACCTATATAAATATCCTTTTTTACATCACACACACAAAAAAAATTCAGACATATGAAGCACATATGAAAAGCTTACTAAGTATAATTTTGGTTGATATAATATAAATGATTAAATTAAACTGATATTGCTTTTAAGTGTGGAAAAACATATTTACCTAATGAATGCACAAAATTTTCCCCCAAGTCTTTCTTCTAAGGATAGATTTTCTGTCTTCCTCTTCTTTGACATAAGAAATGTTCATAATATTCAAAGCTAACATTTTTAAATTATTCAAAAGGCAGATTTTACATATCAATTTTAAATATACTTTTGATCTTACAGACATGTAAATTTTCTAGTATACTTACTAAACAAATACATACACACACACATACATACATACATACATATCATACAATAATTCAAATGTGCTAGGAATTTTAGTTTAATTTGGTTAGCCATATATAACCTACACAGTACATGTACCTTTAAAGAATTTTCTTTAGAAAGACAAATTAAAAAAGAAACTCACCACTTTTTTTTAGAATCCCAAGCACTTGTATCAGAAGATCTGGATGATTCATCTAAAAAAGTTTCAAATTAAATCAATATACTAATTTCAAAGTTTAAGTTGTAAACTTTAGAGGGAATTAAATTTCATTAAACATTTAAATAAAATCATGGTCTCTATTTTAAAATAATGAAAACATAAGAGTGTTTTAGTTTTATGTTAACACATCTTGTTCATGGAAATAGAATCTAATAAATCACATAGTGCTATGATCCCAGGAACACTTCTTGAATTAATCAGTTCTTAGGTGAGAAAGATTCTGGGATTTCACAGCAAAACAAATAGAAAAAAATTACTTTACCAAATAATTGTTAAAGAGAAGTTGTTGAGATAAATTTAAGTTACACTGGTAACTAGCCACATGGCCAAAAGACTTAGATTAAAATATTACTTTAAGTAACCAGCTGGCATGGCTCAGTGACTGAGCATCAACCTATGAACTAAGTCACGGCTCAATTCCCAGTCAGGGCACATGCCTGGGTTGCCAGTTTGATCCTCAGTGTGGCAATCCAATCTGCAGGAGGCAGCCAATCAATGATTCTCTAGCATCATTGATATTTCTATCTCTATCCTCCTCCTCTCAAAATCAATAAAAATATATTAAAATTGCTGAAACCGGTTTGGCTCAGTAGATAGAGCGTTGGCCTGCGGACTGAAAGGTCCCAGGTTCTTTTCCGGTCAAGGGCATGTACATTGATTGTGGGCGCATACCCAGTAGGGGGCGTGCAAGAGATGGCTAATCGATGTCTCTCTCTCATCGATGTTTCTAACTTTCTATCTCTCTCCCTTCCTCTCTGTAAAAAATCAATAAAATATATAAAAATATATATATATATTAAAATAATAAATAACAAGCTTGTCAAATGTTTAACTTAAAGTATTTAGTAGTAATAATACATTATGTAAATGACTATGTCAGATTAGTTTGATTTCACCCAAATCAAACTTCCTTGAGCATAACTTATTAAAAAATTAAAAACACATAAAATTTCAATTATTTTAAATGTCTGGTATGTCAATAGATAAGTAATGTTAGCAATGCTAAACAATATTGGTACTTTTGCAAATGATTCTAGATGCTACTTATTAGAAGTATCCAAATGTACTAGGCACTATACAAAAATACCTGGAATATATAATCTTATGTAATATAAAAGTTATTAAACCTGTTTTGGAAATTAGGAAAATGAGGCTCAGACAGGTCAAGTAATTAACTTGCTCATTGCAACCAAGATTTAAACATTGATGTATGGTTTCAAAGTTCTTTCCACTTCCTATACTACTTCCATAAGCAGTAACTATTCAACATGCTCAAATATAATCACTTTTCCTTTTTTTATGCATAAAAACCAATTTATTGAAAGGGCTGGTTAGGAAATAATGAGCACAATTCCATAAACTATTTTTATATATATTTTGATATGGTTATGGTTCTTACAATTCAAAATTGAAATTTTGTGGTACTTTTTAAATTAAAATGTGGAAAATAGAGGTTATGAGTTGCATTCAAATTCAGACAAGTGCTACCTAATACATAAAATAAATAAAGAAATATATTTTCATTCTTTCCATGTAGAGACATTTAAAAATTTGGCAATTTTTGATGGCATGATACAAAGATGAAAATATGTCACATTTCCAGTCACAATTAATTCAAAAATGGGAGTGGAACATTAACTTTGAAATCCTGTTAGACTTGTTCTAAGTTGTAAACTGGGTCACTAAATTAGGTAACAGGGTAGAACTCCCAGGTAGGATCAAATAGAGGCTCTAAGTACAGCAGAAGGGCTTGAATGGACATCTCTCTCTGGGGGTAGGTAATCACTCTCTGGGAAGAAACATGGCTGAGGTAGGAAGAACAGGGACCGAGTAAGAAACATGGGAGTCTATAAAGAAGCAGCTTGGGGTCCTGGTGCATCAAGGGCTAAAGCAGACAGAAAAAGGTATGAAATTTTGAGATTACTAATATTTGGGATTTAGTGTTCAAAAAATAGCATCACATTGCACTTAGGAAAGATGGTCTCCTTACTATTGGAGGCTTCCGTTACTTCAGGCTGACAGGCACGCAGCACCATAATGGGCTGAATAGGAGGCAGGATGTTTTGTGGAAGAACATTGTAAGGGACAGGCTCAAAGTAAGGACAGATTAGACTGTGGCTAAACACAGGGGTGAATTATATCTGTTATTCATCCTCTCTTTGCTGTGTCTCATGTTCAAACTGCTCAGGTTTCTCATTGATGAGTTAATAGATTCCTCACTGCTTGAAAGGCTTTCTACAGTCTCATTGGATACGCTGAGATCTTAACTTCTCCCTTACAAGAGCAAGGACCACCAGTCAGGCAAGGAAGAGAACCTTCATAGTTACCAAGTCCAGTTTCAGTGTGGCTTCTTCGGTAAATCCCTGGTTATAAGATTTCTGTTCAGCTAGTCTTCAGTTGGTTATTCAAGATGACTGTTCTATATTTTAGTTTTAATTCCAGTTTGGTCCTGGGAGGAAGTGAGTGTAACTTCCACCTACTCTATCTATTATCATCTTGGATTCCCTATTTTTTTTTTTTTTAGAAGGATAAATGGGTTGAGGAAACAATTTACAGCTAAAGAAGGGCCTTAGCGCTTAGCAGAGAGAGGAAGAGAGAATATACACCTTGAGGGACCAAAGAGGGAGGAAAGGCATGCTCCAGAGAAAGAGAACACCATGGAGAAAGAAGCAGGTGGGGAAAGGCAAGTGTCTGCTCCAGATAGAGAAAGCTGACTTTCCTTTTTCTTTTTTTTTTTTAATGACTGCCTTCCTCTTTTTTTCCTTGTCCTTTATTTCTTTTATTTTATTTAAGTCTGGCACCTAATAGTAGTCTCCAAAAGCACTGTTTAATAATGACAGTAACTTTCATAAGGTAGAATTTTATAGTCCCCTGCACCTCAGCTAAAAAGATAATCAATAAAAAATACCGAGTACTAATTAAGAACCACATAGGAGACATTCTTTGCTAATTACTTACCTTGGGAGGAAATTTTATATCTATATTAACATCACTACTTTTCAGAGCAAACTTAGTCAGAGATGAGCCATACAACCTAAGTGAACACTCTGGAAAAAAATAAAAAAATATCAAAGCATGAAATAGAATGTAAATATGGGATCTTAAACAACAGTGGTAGGAAAATTACATATATCACACTGTCTTTCAATTCTAGTACAACAATTATAGAAGAATTATATCCTTTTTAACTGATCTATAAAATAAAAATGTTTCTCAGAAGGTTCAGGAACAAAGACAGAAAAGAGAAATTGCTCATAAAAGTTCAATGTTTAAACAAAAATTTTAGTAATAATCACTTAAGAATGACTACAAGTATGTTTAACGTTTAATATGTAACAGTAAAGAATGAACAACCCAACATTAGCTACTGTCACAAACTGCATTTATTTATATATATTTACTTTAAATGGGGAAGGAATGGCACAGTCAATGACAATGATCTTTAAAAATACAAAGTGAAGCCATTAATACCGCAAGCCTAAAACAATCAAAAAAATTCTGTGGCTTTCAAGAGTTTATAGAACAAGTTAATAAAAACAATAACATATTACAAGAAACTTTCTCAGACTATCAAATATTTGACTTCAAAAATCATAATAAGGCAAATTTTAGAAGGATCTCATCAGAGGGCAAGTTGAAAAAACCATGACTGGAACTTATCAGGCAAGTTTAGTTTCTTAGAAAGTATAAGGTCAGCCTGGCTGGCATGGCTCAGTGGTTGAGCATTGACCTATGAACCAGGAATTCACCGTTGGATTCCCAGCCAAGGCACATGCCGGGGTTGCAGGTTTCATCCTCAGTAGAGGGGTGTGCAGAAGGCAGCCAACCAATGAATCTCTCTCATCATTGATGTTTCTATCTTTCTCCCCCTCTCCCTTCTTCTCTGAAATCAATAAAAAAAATATTTTTAAATAATATTTACCCTAATTTGAGAGCAAGAGTTGTGTAATTTTTAAAAATAAGTATAAAATATATTTGTACCTGGTAAAAATGTTGTTACAACCTTTGACATTTCCTCTACAACTTCCTGACGAACTCTGAGGTCATCGTCTGTTATTCCTTGTTCTTTTGCTAATTCAGTAACTGCAACACTTAAAGCTGCCAAGTGGTCAGGGGAAGGTGGTGGCAGAGAACGAAGCTCACTTTCTTCCTGTTTTTCCTGTTAGTGTAACATTTAACAATAATATATACATTAAAAAAATTACTCTTTTAATGAGAAATAGATTTTTTAAGAGAAAAAATAAATATATTCAACTACTATGTGCCAGACTTACACTGAGTTGCCAGATTATTATGAACTCTGGATGCACAATAATCTGGCCACTTAGTGTATATCCTACATAATAAAAGGCTAATATGAAAATTATCCCCTTGACCAGGAGTTCTACCAGCAGGCAGGCCAGCCAACCGCCCATGTCCCCTCCCCCTGGCCAGGCTAGACCCCACCCATCCATAAATTCTTGCACCAGGTCTGAATTTTATTTATTTATATATTTATATAAAACATATTATTACACGTGTGTGTGTATATAGACATACAGATATATATAGATATATAGAGTTATACACACACACACACTCACTCACTGAGTGGCCAGATTATTATGCGTTCAGAGTTCATAATAATCTGGCTGCTCAGTGTATATTTAAGAGAAAAAGATAAATATAATCATCTTCTATGTGCCAGGTTTAAGGCATGTAGAATATGGAAGAGAACAAAAGAGACAAAGATCCCTGCCTTTGTGAAGCAGATTTAGAAAACTAAGAGATACTGTGGGGGAGGTTTCTATTAAACATTTAAAAATAAAATTTGTTATATTTTTTTGTCTGCATAAATTCTGAAATGCTTCATCAAAGCTAGGATGGTTGTTCTGCAATTTAGTTATAATTTTTTTTTTATTGTTAATCCCTCACCTGAGGATATTTTTTCCATTGATTTTTAGAGAGAGTGGAAGGGAAGGAGGAGGAGGAGAAAGGGGGGAAGGGTAAATCAATATATGAAAGAAACACATCGACTAGTTGCCATCAGCACACACCCTGACTGGGACTGGAGATCAAATCCAAAACTGAGGGGCATACCCTTGACCAGGAATCAAACCCAAGACCCTTCAGTGCCAGGCCAATGCCCTAACCACTTAGTTACACTAGCCAGGGTGTGTAATTTTGATGTGGTTATGGGAGGATGCAAGTACTACATTAATGTATGCCGCCATCTTGACCTGAAATCGTTTAATTTTTTTTTATCTTTATTGTTGAAAGTATTACAGATGTGTCCTTGTTTTTTCCCACTGACTCTCTCTACCACACACCTGCCCCTCCCAGGCCTTCACCACACTATTGTCTGTGCTGGGAACTGGCCATATTGCTCAGTGGTTATAGTGTCGGCCCAAGTATCCAAGGATTGAGGGTTTGATTCCTGGTCAAGGAAAGCACGTACCTAGGTTGCAGGTTCGATCCCCAGTGCGGGAGGCAACCAACTGATGTCTCTCTCTCACATCAATGTTTCTTTCTCTCCTTTCCCTCTCTCTCTCTCCCCCAACCCCCTTTCCACTCGCTCTAAAAATAAATGGGAAAAATATCCTCAGGTGAGAATTAACAAAAAAAAATCATAGCTTGTTAAATCTGAATGACTTCTAAGTTCTTAATTTTCTTCAATGTATCATTTTTTTAAAGAAAAACGTATTAAACACCTAATACGTGTCAGATACTGTCTTAAGTGATGCAGAAACAAAAATAAATAAGAAAATAACCTGCCCTCTTGAATATTAAATTCTGAAATCTAGAAAAGGAGAGAAGGCAAACATGTGTTAGGTTTTCTGACCAAGTGCTGCAGGGGCAGAAAAGGAATACCTAACACAGACTTGTTGGGAAAGTCAGGTGAAAGAGTATTTCACAGGGAGGGTATACAAGCACAAACTTAGATAAGAAGTTATATATTATTATAATTTTGAAGAGAAAAAGATTAAATAAGTAAAATACTAATACATTCTAAAAAGAAAAACATAACCTGTTCATATCTAAGTCTATGAAATGCTCTAATAAAATAACTGCAGAATTAAGAATTCTCAAACTCTCTGGTTTATAAGGCTCTGCATGGTCTGGACTTCTCCAACTTCATCTCACATCATTTTCCTCTTAGCTTTGTTTGCTCCACTAATACTACACTCTTTCAGTTCCTCATATGCCATATCCTTTCCTGACTTATAGAGATCTCTATTCATTCTGCTTTTTTGTATAAAATGCTCTCAGCTTGCCTCTCCACACCACTCAATTTTTGCCTTTTAAACTATTACTTCGAGGTTCAACTCAAATGTTCACTTTCTCAGAAAAACTGTCCCTGTTCTAGACTAAGTAAAATATTCTTGTATACTTCTTTAGCACTACATTTCCCCTTTAATAAAACTCATGATTCGTAAATCCTTATTCATTGGATGCCTTCAGCAGGGCATAAACGACTATCTTATTCATCACTCCTAGACCTAAGCACATAAGAGTTCAATAAATATCTGTTGGACTAACTACACCTGACAGTTTTAAACTTAGGAATCAATGTACTTTAAAATGAGCAAATTGGACTCTGAGAAGGTTTCCCTGTTGACTAAGGTAAGGAGGGTAATCACAGCTTTCAACAATGTCACTTCAATTACTAACATAAGACTGGATACTGGATAAGTACTGCATATTTACTTTCAAAAATAAAAAACATTTGATATAGTTTTACTATTCAAAAATAAATAAAACATTTTGTAATAATAACTTACCAAAATGTTTTTCTTATGTCGTTTCTCTTTTATATGTTTATGAGCTCCCTGGATATTTTCAATGTGAATTAAGCAAAGTTTGCATAGATACCGGCAATTGGTATATTCTGGTGAGCGCTGAAAAGTTAAAAAATGATATTTTCAGGAAACAGAGAAGTAAATTTTTTATTATATATATGAATGGCACAATTATGTAAAAAAGGACAAAAATAAGCTTGTAGGAATGTTTTTAATAAACAAATCAGTACTTATAAAACTAAGATAGTTGTCCTTTTCAAAATAGTCATCATATATCATATGCTAATTTCAAACAATACCTTGAAAATACTAAATATGGCCTGGTCAGTATGGTTCAGTGGTTGAGTGTCAACCCAGGAGGTCAAGGCATATGCCCAGGTTATGAGCTCAATCCCCAGTAAGAGGTGTGCAGGAGGCAGCCAATCAATGATTCTCTCTCATCATTGATGTTTTTTCTCTTTCCCTCTTCCCTTACTCTCTGAAATCAACAAAAATATGTTTTTTAAAAATACTAAATATATTTGGTACTTATCTAATATAGTCTTTAGAATCCAATGTAAAATGAAAAAGATAGTCTTGTTACTAAGTCTTATTCCAATGCTACCCACAAAATTGGTTTCAAACTTTGTCTTTATCAAATAAGAGGCTCAAAAAATAGAATCTACCCTCAAATAAAACATTCAAAAGAATGATTTGCAAATATGGGAAACAATTCCAAAAGCTGAGTTCCAAAAACATTCCAATTAATCACAATCTCAAAGGAAAAAATGGATAATGAAGAAAGTATGGAAAGATGAATGCTATTTCTGCCTTAGGGATATAAGAAAAATAACAAGAGCTATACTTGGCAAATTAAAGTTATGAAACACACATTTCCTTCAAATAACTAAACCGACATAGTATATACTTTTTCAAGTCGAAAGATGTGATCTCTTTCTAAACGTTCTTCTGCTTGTTTCAAGCCTAGCCTCTGCTCAGGTGTCAATGTAGACTCATCTATCACAGTGGCATTTTCTAAATAGTCCATCTCTGAAGAAGTTTCTTTATTAGATTCATCGTTCTTCATTTTACCTAGAAAAGGAAGCAATAAGTTAGTTGTCATCATTAGAACTGGTCAATTAAAAAAAATTAATGCAAAACAGACATTCAATTTATACACACACAGAAAAAATATTCTTTCCTTAGTTGTACAAGCTGGCATACCTATGTAAAATGTAAGAGATATAATACATGGCATAAAAATTCACAAAGAAAAATCTACTTCATGGGTCAAATGCCTATCCTATCTTGTTCTTCTAACATACCTATCAAAAGAGACAAATGTGACTGAGACTTAGTATATAAGACTAACATAACAAAATCATTTTGTGAAATTTTTGAAGTAAATATAATAAAAAGCTATTTTAAATCCCAAAGACTAGTCACTGAACTAAAGTCATTTTAGCAACTTCAAGTACTATACACTAGCAGCTAAAAGAACATAAGTACTCCAGACCACAAACCCACACCCAACTCCTCTTTTTCTGCTTTCACTAAGCCCATGGATATACATTATATTTTTTATTAGTCTCCTAACTAGATTGTAATCTCTTTAAGGCATAGATCATGTGATTTTATCTTTGTACTAGTGGCCCGGTGCACAAAATTTAAAGGGAATTAGAGGAAATATTTAATATTGCTATTTGCCCTTTGTCCATAATAGAAGTGTTGGAGATGAAAGAAAATTAGTAAAATGTTTATGAAAGCCTTCCTCCTGTTAGAGTCTGGGGCACACCACAGGGCCCAGAGTCAAGTCCCCAACCACCGACAAGCACCTCAAAATCGCATGAGACCCAAACTCGGCCAGCCCACCCCTGTCCCCTTCTCTCCCCCTACCCCTCCGCCCCCAAATTAGGCTAGATCCAGACCCAACCAGTCCCACCCTTGTCAAGCCCTACTAAGCAGGGGGTATAGCCTCAGATCCCCTGGCCTGGCACTAGAATGGGAAGCACACCTAGAGGTTCCCTATCAAGCCCTGCTGGGTGGGGAGCTTGGCGTGAGGTCCTCTGTCAAGCGCCATGGGAGCCAGAGAGGGCGTAGCCTAAGGTCCCTGTTGATTGCTCATTAAGGCTCCTTATGGGAACTTGTCCGCAGCTGTGGATGCAGCCATCTTTGTGACGGGAGTGGTGGTCAATTAGCATATTCCCTCTTTATTAGATAGGATTTGCCCTTTGCCCTTTGTCCTTATACTCATGAAGGCAGTAAACACTATACAGTAATTCCAAGCTGTAGTAAGTGCTATAAAGGAAAAAAGCATGTAACTGAAAGGGAGACCAACTTTAAATATGAGAGTCAGGGAAAATGTCTCTGAATTGTTAAGCTAAGACCTCAAGAAAGAGAGCTATGCTATCTATATCTCTAAATTTATATCCTACCCTAACGTTTCTTACTTCATTCATACCACATATGCTAGAATGGATCACTACTACTTAAAGTCTCAACATCTTTACATATGCTTTTCACTCCATCATCAAGGCCCTCTCCACTTCAACTAGTAATGTTTACCTGTCCTGCAAAATTCAGCTTGTCACCTATTTCAGAAAACAGTTGATACTCTTTATCCTATATAATGAAAGGCTAATATGCAAATTAACCAAACCGCAGAACAAACCGTTGCTATGACATGCACTGACCACCAGGAGGCAGATGCTTAATGCAGGAGCTGCCCCTTGGTGGTCAGTGCACTCCCATAGAGGGAGCGCTGCTCAGTCAGAAACCGGGCTCACAACTGGCGAGCACAGTGGCAGTGGCAGGAGCCTCTCCCACCTCCACTGCAGGAGGGCGGTAAGGAGCGTGGGGTCCCGGACTGCGAGAGGATGCAGGCCAGTTTGAGAACCCTACAACCTCCCCAGTGCACAAATGTTGTGTACTAGGTCTCTAGTATTTTAATACAATGCCTATACCAGAAATGGCACTTAATTAAAGTGTGCTGAATAAACTAATTTGGATGTACCTAAAAACACTTCTAAAAGTAAATGCTTAAGGATAAGGATAATCAACAAATCTCTCCATTCTGCCCTCAAATACCAACTACATGCCAGATACAAGAACTCTGATGGTCAATTTTACCTTTGACAGCACTAATTTTTTGGACAAAAAAGAAATACTGTGCCTCTGGAGGTGATATATCTCCTATCATAAAAGTGGAGAATAGGA
Source organism: Lasiurus borealis (assembly GCA_004026805.1). Lineage (NCBI taxonomy): Eukaryota > Metazoa > Chordata > Mammalia > Chiroptera > Vespertilionidae > Lasiurus > Lasiurus borealis. Next base: position 11,537 of record PVJN01002840.1, on the reverse strand, counting down.
AGGCAAACTCTAACTTCAAACATTACAAGTCTCACTAGATGAGCTAAGTGTTTCTTAAATTACTGTCAGCAGTCCTGGCCAGGAAGCTCAATTGGTCACAGTATAGTTCCAATAATCAAGGTTACAGGTTCAGTCCCTAAATAGAACACATATAATAATCAACCAATGAATGCATAAATAATTAAGATAACAAATCAATCTTTCTCTTTTTCTATCTTTTGAAAAATTCAATCAATAAAAATAATTATTGTCAGGTGAACAATGATGCAATATGCAACTGTGTCCTAGTATTTGGAAAAATAATTTAGTCTTTTAGTAATAATTTTATGATGGAAATGTAAAAGAAAAGGTAAAATCTTAGTCTTATTTCCAGATATCATGTGAAAGGATAGCAGCAAGGAAATAACATAATATTCTAACCTTCTTCTCTGTATGTACAACACTTAGTTTAACCTAGTAACACTTCTAATATTTGAATCACTTCTTGAAACGTCTTTATGAAAGAGTTTGCCTGCCTAGTCTCTTATTTTTGTGGTAGGAGACACATCATCTCCAAAGGCACACCAGTAAATCCTGCATAATTATCACTTTTACCAATATAAAGCAGTAGAGGAAGCTCTTTCTTTAAAAGTCAAAAATAAATCAAATTATTTCATTTCCTGAAATGAACACCAAAATTAAATAATATCAGACATAATTTCCCAAACTATGCTTCAAAGAACGCTAGCTCCTTAAGGTATTAATACTCTCAAAAAAGAAGAGTTGAAAACAGGTATTAAAACTAAAACCTGCACATGTTCATAGCAACACTATTTACAACAAAGGTGGAAACGACTCAATGTCCTTCCTATTAATAAAAGCCTATGTGGTCCTGACACCCTCACACTGCAATGAGAAATCAACAGTGAGCATGCACAGGTGTGTAGGGGCTTGACACTGCATGTGCAGCATGGAGGCGGGGCCCTCAGCTCTATGTGTGAGGCCTGGGGGTCCCATGGCTCTGTGCAGCATGCAGGCGGAACCCCAGGCTCCAGCCTACCTCTCTGAGGCAATCCATCGAACAGCCCTGGATGAGTGGGCGGGGCCTACCTCTTTGGTGCAATCAATCGCAGAACTCCTGCACTGTGAGAGGTCACAGGCCAGGTTGGGGGGGGAGCCCTCTCCCCGCATGCATGATTTTCATGCACCGGGCCTCTAGTCACTAAATAAATGAAGATATAAAATGTGACATATCTATATGATGGAGTATCATTCAGCTGTCTTAGTTTAGACTGCCAAAACAAAATTCCACAGACTGGTGGAATTAAACAACAAGAATTTGTTTTCTCTCAGTTCTGAAGGCAAAAAGGTCAAGATCATAGTGCCAGCAGGATTGGTATTTGATAGAAACTCTTTCCTTGGATTGTAGGCAGCTACCTCACATGGCCTTTCCTTGGTGTATACAAAGATAGATCTTCCTCCTCTTCTTAAAGGCCTCATGATTTATCAGCTTAGGATCCCACCCTAAGGACCTCATTTAATCTTAACTACCTCATAAAAGCTCTTATCTCCAAATACAATTACATTGGGAGTTAGGTACTCAACATAGGAATTTTGAGAGGAACGAATGCAGTTTACTGCATCAGCATTAAAAAGGAAAGAAGTACTGCTATATACTATTGTGAATGAACTTTAAAACAAGATGTTTAATGAATGAAGCCAGACACACAACAACACTTGTAGGATTCCATTTCTATGATATATTTAGAGTAGGAACATGCATAGAAACAAAAAGCTAATTACTGGTTGTCTAAGACTGCAGCACAGGGGAAATAGATTTCCTTTTGGGGTGATGAACAATTTCTACAATTAGGTAGTGGTGATAGTTGTGTAACACTGTAAATGTTCTTAATTATACTAAACTGTACCTTTAAAATAGTTAAAATGGGCACTAACTGGTTTGGCTCAGTGGATAGAGCCTCGGCCTACAGACTGAAAGGTCTTGGATTCGATTCTGATCAAGGGCACATGCCCAGGTTGTAGGCTTGATCCCAGTAGGGGACATGCAGGAGGCAGCCAATTAATGATTCTCTATCATCATGGATGTTTCTGTCTCTCTCTCTCTCTCTATCCCTTCCTCTCTGAAATCAATGAGAATATATTAAAAAATAAAGTAGTTAAAATGGCAAATCTTATGTATTACACAAAAAAGTTAAACATAGCCGAAACTGGTTTGGCTCAGTGGATGGAGCGTCGGCCTGTGGACTGAAAGGTCCCAGGTTCAGTTCCGGTCAGGGGCCTGGGCACATCCCCAGTGGGGGGCATGCAGGAGGCGGCTGACTGATGTCTCTCATCGATATTTCTAGCTCTCTATCCCTCTTCCTTCCTCTCTGTGAAAAATCAATAAAATTTTTTTTTAAGTTAAACAGAGTTAACACTGACTCAGTAATTCGATTCCAACATATATATCAAAGAGAAATGAAAACACACATCCACATAAAAATGATTAAACAACTGTTCATAGCAGCATTCATAATAGCCAAAAGATGGAAACAATTCTGTCGAACTGTTCTACTGACTGACTAGTACCCATGATGTGGATTGGTAATTTAAAAAGAAATGCTGACTCATGTGTGTGTGATTCATATAAAACTTTCGGATTGAATATTATTGAAATGATTTGTAATGAATCTATTATTGAAGCTACCTTTGGAAATAGTATATCTATAGGTAATATTAAAAATATATCTAAACGAGCAATTCTTTGTCCAAAAAATGAGCACATTCATAAATAAAGAAATTTTGGATAGACTCGATGGAGATTTTCACACCTATTTGAGTGATGATTTCAGCAATTCAATGGATGATGCCGAAAAGGAAAATTTTCCCATCAAATTTCTTAATAGTATTATTCATTCAAGAATGCCGTGTCATAAATTAAAATTGAAAATAGATGGGGTCACCATACTACTGAGAAATCTTTTTTTTTAATATATTTTATTGATTTTCCACAGAGAGGAAGGGAGAAGGATAGAGCTAGACACATCGATAGAGAGAAACATCCATCAGTTGCCTCCTGCACACCCCCTACTAGAGATGTGCCCGCAATCAAGATACATGCCCTTGACCAGAATCAAACCTGGGACTTTTCCAGTCCACAGGCCGTATCGGCGAGAAATCTTAATAGTAAATGGGGTCTTTGTAATGGTACTAGATTTATTATCAAAAGATTGCGACGTAACATAATCGAAGCTAAGTATTAACAAGATCTGTGGAAGTAGATGTTGTTCTAATTCCAATAATTGATGTGTACTCCTCTGACACTGGCTTCCCATTTAAATTAATTTGAAGACAGTTTCCTGTGATGCCAGAATCTAATTGCAGAACTTTGTCATTAATAAATGACTATTAATAAATCACAAGGACAAATTATAAACAGAGTAGGAATATTCCTACCTAAACCCGTTTTCATACATGGTCAATTATATATTGCTTTCTCTCAACTTCCAAGAGCATGTGACACCAAAACTGGTTTGGCTCAGTGGATAGAGCATGGGCCTGCAGACTGAGAGGTCCCAAGTTCGATTCTGGTCAAGGGCATGTACCTTGGTTTCGGGCACATCCCCAGTAGGGAGCGTGAAGGCAGCTGATTAATGTGTGTCTCTCTAACTGATATTTGTCTAACTTTCTATCCCTCTCCCTTCCTCTCTGTAAAAAGTCAATAAAATATATTAAAAAAAAAAAGAGCATGTGACGTTAAAGTTGTAAATACTTCATTACAAGGGAAATTAGTCAAGTACTCTGAAAGTGTTTTTACTCTTAATGTGGCATACAGCGAGATATTAGAATAAGTTGAATCAATTTATCAGTCATTGTTTTTATCAATGTTTTATTATCATGTTTCTGTTTTTATATCATGTCTTTGTTATATCATGTTGTTGTTTTTAATTTTATATTATTTTCATATATATTTTACTAATTTTTTTTCATCTCTGATACTTCTATTATAGAGAAAGGGCAAATAGTGATATTAAAATATTTCTTCTAATTAATTTCCTTTCAATGTGCACAAATCCATACACCAGGCCACAATAAAAAGGAATGATGTATTGATATATGTATGCCACAACATGGATGAATCTTGAAAACATTGTACTAAATAAAAAAATCAGACACAAAAGGCCACATGTTGCATGATTCCATTTATATAAAACTAGTGGCCCGGTACACAAAATTCATCCACAGGAGGGAGGAAGGTGTCCCTCAGCCCATCCTGTACACTCTCCAATCTGGGACCCCTCAGGGGATATCCGACTGCTGGTGGGATGGCAGTCGGACATCCCTCTCGCAATTCGTGACCGCTGGCTCCTAACCGCTCATCTGTCTGCCTGCCTAATCACCCTTAACTACTCTGGCATGCCTGCCTGATGACCCCTAACCACTCTGCCTGGCAGCCTGCTCATCCCCAACTGCCCACCTCCTGCTGGCCTGCTTGCCCCCAACTGCCCTCCCCTCCTGGCCTAATTGCCCCTAACCATCTCTGCCTTGACCCCGCCCATCATGGCTTTGTCTGGAAGGTCTCTTGGGCTAATTAGCATATTACCCCCTTTTATTAATATAGAGGCCCAATGCACAAAATTTGTGCACTTGGGTGGGGGGGGTCCCTCAGTATGGCCTGCGTCCTCTCATAGTCCAGGAGCCCTTGGGGGATGTCCAACTAATAGCTTAGGCCTGCTCACTGCAGGCCTACCCGGTTTCCCCGAAAATAAGACCTACTCCCAGTTTTGCCTCTCATTGTAATATAAGGCACTCCCCCAAAAATAAGACCTCCCTGATAATAAGGCCTCCCAGGAATATAAGACCCCGAAGCTACCGTAAGGCATCTAACTCCTGATTTAAAGAGACCTCGCACTGCCTGAACAGCTCCAGCTGCACTGCAGCCAATCAGTGAGCTGGTTTGTGAAGAAAACTACTACCGTACTGTATACAGGTACAAATATGTACCTGTATACAGGTACACATTTGTTCTACAAATGTGTATCGTATTCTTCTTCATGGAAAAATAAGACATCCCCTGAATATAAGACCTAACGCATCTTTGGGAGCAAAAATTAATATAAGACACTGTCTTATTTTCGGGGAAACGGTATGCTGTCAGTCGAACATCCTTAGCACTGCTGTGGAAGCAGGAGAGGCTCCCACCCACTCCACTCGCCAGCCGTGAACCTGACTCAGGGCTTCTGTCTGAGCAGCGCTCCCCCTGTGGAAGTGCACTGACGACCAGGGGGCAGCTCCTGCATTGAATGTCTGCCCCCTGGTAGTCAGTGTGCGTCATACTGGTCATTCTGTCATTCGGTCAATTTGCGTATTAGGCTTTTATTATATAGAATAGGCAAATCTCTATATATAAAAGCCTAAGCGATGGAACAACCAAATGACCAATCACTATGATGCCCACTGACCACCAGGGGGCAGATGCTCAATGCAGGAGCTTCTCCCTTGTGGTCAGTGCATTCCACAGCCAACCTCTCGCAGCCTGCCAACTTCCTGTGGTCCCTCCCCACGGCTGGCTGGCCCTGACTGGAACCTCCCACGGCCCCTCCCTCCAGAGGACCAATCTCCCACAGCCCCTACCCCTGGGCGGCCAGTCCACCTTCTGCAGCCCCAATCAGCTCTGATAACCAGCCAAGCCAAGAGGACCTCCTGTGCACAAATTCGTGCACCGGGCCGCTGGTCTATATATAATAGAGAAAGCAGGTTAGTAGCTGACAATAACTAGGAGAAGGAGATAGTGAGTAGCTGCTACTGAATATGAAGTTTCTTTTGGGGATAGTAAAAATGTTCAGTAATTAGTGATGTCTACCCAACTTTGTGAATATACTAAAAAACACTAAACTGTACATTTTTAAATGGCAACTTTTATGGCATGTGAATTATATCTCAAGAAAACTATTATATAAAAAGATAAATTAAAAATATGATAGACAGTGATAAGGACTATAGGGAACAATTAAATAGGTAAAAGGATAAGGAGTATTAAAAGTAGAGGTGAGGGTTATAAATTTTAGATGAGTAGCCCAGCAAAAGTCTTACTGAAAAGGTGAAGAAGGTAAGAGATATCCATATGGATATGTGGTAAGAGTGTTCCAGACAAAGGAAAAGGTAAATATAAAGGCCATTAGGTGGACATTTGCCTACATATTTAAGGAACTGAAAGAAAACTATGCAGTTGGAGCAGAGAGAATGGGTAAGAAATAGATGAAGATAGTATCACAGATCGTGTAGGACCCTGTAAGTCATCTCAAGGACACTAGCTTATTCTGCTGTATAGGAAACCACTGACAATTTGAACAGTAGTAACATCTTATTAAAATCATTCTATGTTGAAAACACAATGAAGGGTGGTGTAAGTGAAAGTAGAGATATGAGTTTGGTTATGCAGCTGAAAAACATGATTCTGACCAGCAACATGAAATTCACTAGGGAACTTTTTAGAAATCTAGTATCTCAGGTCTCACTGTAGACTTTCTAAATAAATCTGAGAACAAAGTCCAAGAATCTGCATTTTAAGGTGACTTTCAGATGATTCATATGCATATTAATGTTTGAGAAGCCCATATCTAGAATATTCCCCCCTCAAATATTCACCAGGCTCATGTTCTCACCCTTCCTTCAAGTATTTGCTCTATAAGCACCATCTCAGTGACAATTTAAATTTGAAATAACATCAGAATAGCATCATTCCCTAAACCTTTTCTATTTTTCTCATTAAATTTATCACCATCTTATTATATACTTTTGTTATATACTGTGTTTGTTGTCTTCTGCCACTCAGAATAGTAATTTCATAAGAGCTGTGTAATCTGTTTTATTCATTGCCATATTCCTAGAGACTAAATCAGTACTTCATATTCAGCAGACATCCCAAAAAAATATTTATTGAATAAATGGCTAAAGAAAAGATGGTGGAAGTACTACATGAGAGGTAAAGTTAGGCCTAATGAAGATCAGTCCACTGCTATCAAGTGGGAGCGAGAGTAATTATATTTTTATAAAGCCTATTAAGTCTAAGTAGGTCCAGGTATAAAGGTTTTATTTTATTTACAAAGTGGTAATCTAACGAGAAATAATTGAAATATTATTAATTTGGATTTTTTATATGATAAAAAAGTGCTAAACAATTATATATGAATATGACTTCAAGGCAGATATTATACAGATTAAAGATAATGCTTTATGCCAAAACCGGTTTGGCTCAGTGGATAGAGCATCGGTCTGTGGACTGAAAGGTCCCAGGTTCAATTCCGGTCAAGGGCATGTACCTTGGTTGCAGGCACATCCCCAGTTGGGGGCGTGCAAGAGGCAGTTAATCGATGTCTCTCTCTCATCAATGTTTCTAACTCTCTATCCCTCTCCCTTCCTCTCTGTAAAAAAAATCAATAAAATGTATTTTTTTAAAAAGATAATGCTTTAAAATATGAGAAGCACTTATTTATGAAAATGATTGCTATATAGTAAATTATTCATCTTAATTTGCTAAACCAAGTCTCCCAAAAGGATCTCTACTTGGTCTACTATCTTCCTTAAGCTAATTCTGCTTTTCTCCACATTAACAAATAAAAAAACTGCATTTAATTGGAAAAATAATAGCCCACACTATTAGCCATCCCATTGTCACCACATTTATTTTAAAAATACAATCTTTAAATCAGATTTTTCACTAATTCTAGTGAAACCCACATAGTGATTTTATGCAACTTTAATCATTCACATAGTATCATGTTTAAATTTGCCATGTCTACCAGTACTATTATTTGATACTACCTTTAAATTATTTTTTTGCCTTAAGCCTTACCTATAAAATTACAAAGTTATTTTATATTTTGTTTTCAAATCTTTATTGTTGAGAGTATTACACATGTCCGCCTTTTTGCCCCATTGTCCCCGCTCCACCCAGTTTCTATCCTGCCCCATACCAGGCCTTCACCACCCTTTTGTCTGTTTCTATAGTTAAGATTTTTGGTTAATCTCTTCCTGCCCCCTCCCCACCCTTCCCCTCAAGGTTCATCAGTCTCTCCCATGTTTCCATGCCTCTGATTCTATGTTATTTACCTGTTTATTATGTTCATTAGACTTCTTATTCATTTGACTTTGAAAAAAGTAATGACTAAAAACTTCCCCTGCTTGGTGAAAGAAATAGACTTATAAGTCCAGGAAGCACAGGGAGTCCCAAACAAGATGAACCCAAAGAGGCTCATACCAAGCCACATCATAATTAAAATGCCATTTGACTTTTAGATTCAACTGTTGATATTATTTATTGCCATTTTATTGTTCATATTATCATATTATCCTTTCCTCGTTCTCCTTTCTTATACCCGCCCCCCTTCTTCTTCTTCCTCTTCTATTCTTCAACATTTGATGTAATACTGGCTTGGTGATGATGAACTCTTTTGGCTTTTTCTTGTCTGTGAACTCTTTATCTGCCCTTCAATTCTGAATGATAGCTTTGATGAGTAGAGTAATCTTGGTTGTAGGTCCTTGCCTTTCATCTCCTTGAATATTTCTTGCCATTCCTTCTGGCCTGCAAAGTTTCTGTTGAGAAATCAGCTGACAATCGTACGGGTGCTCCCTTGTAGGTAACTGACTGCTCTTCTCTTGCTGTTTTTTAAGATTCTCTCTTTGTCTTTAACCCTTGGCATTTTAATTATGATGTGGCTTGGTATGAGCCTCTTTGGGTTCATCTTGTTTGGGACTCTCTGTGCTTCCTGGACTTATAAGTCTATTTCTTTCACCAAGCAGGGGAAGTTTTCAGTCATTACTTTTTTCAAATAGGTTTTCAATATCTTGCTCTCTCTCTTCTCCTTCTGGCAACCCCATATTGTGAATGTTGGTACACCTGAAATAGACTATCTTCATATTTTTTGGACTATTTTTTCTTTTTGCTCTTCTGATTGGGTGTTTTCTGCTTTATTATATACAAAATCTTTGATTTCACTCTTAGAATACTCTCTTCTACTGCTGAATCCTGTTTAAGTTGGTGTGTGCTTAATTTCTGACTGGTCCTTTTTTATGTCTTTGACATTCTAAGATCCTTAAAAGTCTCACTAAACCCCCTGAACCCTTAAGTACCTTGAAGCTCTCATTGAGATCCTTGAATAATCTTATAAGCATTGTTTTGACCTCTGTATCCAGTTGCTCCCATTTCTTTCATTTGTAACATGTTTGTCTCCACATTTTGACTGCTTCCCTGTTTGTTTCTAAGTACTAGGTAGAGTTTCAATGTCTCCTGGAATTCTTATAGAGTGGTCTTGTAGATGGCCTGTAGGGCCCAGTGGCTCAGCCTCCCAGTCACCTGAGCTGGGCACTCTAGATATGCCTGTGTGGGCTGTGTGCACAGTCTTGTTGTAGTTGAGCCTTGATTGCTGTTGATGTCACTGGGAGGAGTTGACCTCCAGGCTAACTAGCTGTGAGGACCAGTTGTGACTATAGTAGAAGAGGTACTGTGTAGGAGAAACTCCTGAGGATGTGCTTCAGTGGGACTTTGAAGCTAAGTCTGCTCCTTGAGTGTGCTTATGGATGTGTAGAGTTGTATTCTGGTATGATCTGAAGCTGTCCACCAGATGCACTAGCTCTAGGACCTCCAGGGAGGTGCAAGGTATACTACTGCCTGGGGCTATGGAGTAGGAACTACAGAGATCTGCAGATGGCTGCTATTTGTATTGGGATAGGAAGTGCTTAGATAGGCAAGGCCCAGCTGTGAAGCAAGGCAGGCTGCTGCTAGTGCTGGATCTTAGGTCTTTTATTGATAGATTTGGGACCTGTTGATACCAGCTACAGCTTGTTATGACAGGCTTTAGCAAAGTCTGAAGCCTGAGCCAGGACAGGCCATTCCTTTAGAAAACCTGCTGCAAACAACTTGAGAGGGGCTGCAAATTGGATGTGGCAGGGTCTCAAGAACTCACTAGGGCTGAGGAAACAGTGAGTCATGCTGATTGAACTCAGATATGGCTGCCATCCATCTTTGTGATGGAGGATGTCCCAGCACAGGAACAATGATCCCTATAAGCATCTCCATATGAGAAAAAACCACCCCTGAGTTCCTGCTCTGATGCCAGACAGTCTAGTTCCTCCCCATATGTGTTTAGGTCCCCCAAAGCAGCCTGTTTGTTTTTTGTTTTTTTTTGGCTCAGAGAGATGAAGTCCGAGTAAGTTCATGTGCTAGCCCTTTAAAAGGAATACCTGGGTCTCCAAGCATCCTCCATGTCACTCAGCCACAATCCCTGCTGGTTTTTATAGTCCAAAATTATGGAGACTTCTCTTCCCAGCTCCGAAACCCTAACCTGTGGGTCTGCCATGTGGCTGGGATCACCTGTTTCTCACAGGCAGCCTCCACAGAGACTACATCCCTCTCAATTAAAAAACTGACACAGGTGGGTGTCGGACCAGCCCATTCCACACCCCACACAGCTACCAGACTCAATGTGCTTTCTTCTTTACTTCTCTAGTTGTAGGAATTGCATTCATCCAGCTTTCAGGCTCTGAATGATGGTTGTTCTATTATTTTATTGTAAATATGATGTGGTTGTGGGAGGCAGTATGTACCAGCATTTAACTATATTGCCATCTTGGTTCTCTTCTATTTTTTCTTATATACCTAAAGATACTACTAAGTTTTTTTAAATGGTCTATCAATATAACATCTGTATACTACCATAAATAAAAAGCTTTTTCTGAACTTTTTATCAGTCTTTCTCAAAGCATGGCAAATAATGATTTAGAAGTAGCTTTTTCTTTTTTGTCTATGTATCATGAAAAGGCTTTATTCCTTTAGCCATACAAGTATTTAAAAAAACTGTCAAGCCAAAACCGATTTGGCTCAGTGAATAGAGCGTCAGCCTGCAGACTGAAAGGTCCCAGGTTCGATTCAGTCAAGTGCATGTATCTTGGTTGCGGGCACATTCCCAGTAGGGGGTGTGCAGGAGGCAGCTGATTGATGTCTCTCTCTCATCAATGTTTCTAACTCTTTATCCCTCTCCCTTCTTCTCTGTAAAACATCAATAAAAAAATATATAATAAAAATAAAAAGATGGATGTAAAAAAACACAATACTGATATTTTTTTTAAAAACTGTCAAAGAAAAATCATTAAACAAAATCAGAATTAAAGTACTCAAAAGACAAGGATAATATTTACAAACAATTAATTAAAACTGAGATTAAAATCCCAGAAGAAAATGAATTTTACAATGATTAATTCTCAAGTCAATTGCAATCGTGTCCTAATCAATCTCTGCTTCCAGCTTTGTTAGTATCATAAAATTTGCTGTACTGTAGCCAAATATATACATAGCACTATCTTGCTTAAAATTATTCAATGGCTTCTCAAAACATCCTATATAATAAAAGACCAGCAACCATAACAGCAGAATGACCACTCGACCAGTCACTATGAGGTGCACTAACCACCTCTCAGTTTATGCCCCGACAGGCAGCAGGCTCAAATCGCTGGATGACGAACAGAAAACTGGGGTAGGTGGCTGTGGGGGGCCGGACTGG